>LGRX02000985.1:0-73600 GCA_001247695.2 Cymbomonas tetramitiformis
TGGGAGGAAAGGCGGTGGATGAGAAGGAAACGCCATCGCCAGGTGAGGACGACCTGTCCAATATCCGTGTGTTAATGCCCGAAGGATGGGAGAGGGACATGGAAACGGAAGGGTTTTGCGTGGCACGGGTTGAGGGCGTCGAAGTTTCCCCTCAGGAGCACGATGGATGCGTGACCGGGGGGTGGTTGAATAACTTCGCCGACCTGAATTCAGAGGACCGGGATGCACGCTACGACAGTAGTAGGTGGATAGGAGACGTGGATCGGAGGTGTTTTCTGGGGAGGATGATTGCGGAGGTAGGGAGGCAGGTCATTGCAAACCCAGGGTGGAAGCGCACGACCGTGCGACCGGACGTACTTCGCAAGGGGAAAGGTGGGATGTCTGCGTTGCTGACGCTGCCCGGGGCTGATCTGCAGAGCCCGCATTTAGACGGCACAGAACTATCCCTTATTTTTTGCTTCACTCCAGGGTACCCTGTGGGGATAATTCCGGGTTCTCACATGCGGTGTGATGCAAGGGAGTCCCTTTTTGTAGGGCAGGCATATGAGGTATTAATGTTCCGGCGTGGGGTTTTCCACTTTGGGGAAGCCTACCCTGGCTGTTCCTGGCCGACGATTCCGTCGAACGCCGTAAAGCTGGGGCCGAACGTCCGTCGGGGGGCACATTCGTACGTGGATAGGTCATCGGATGTGCCCGTGTACAACCTGACGGAGTTTACGGTGGAGTACGCAGCTCGCCGGCGAAGCAGGCGCTTGGAAGGCGAGGACGTTGCCAACCTCTTGGGCGTCGACTACAACGTCATCTTCGACGGGGGCCTCACAATGTTGGGCTCCGAAGTGATCATCCTCCATACTTCTGTCACGGAGGAGAAGGTGGAGGTCGGCGTGATGGAGACGGGCGCCCTCAAGACGGTGCCCAGGGCGGAGCTGCAGCCGGTGCCGAAAGCGGGCATTCCCATGAAGGGGAATTTCGTCACCCGGTTTTACGGGCCGAAGAGCGGCCTTATGGACACGGGCATCAAGCTGCAGGTCTTCGGGGGGGCGGACGTGCTGTACCCCGACAAGACATCGGGCCTGGTCTGCACGGGAATGCCCGTGCTCCTGAAAGAGGACTACGAAAACCTGCCCATGGCGCACGGTGGGGTGCTGCGCCTGGGGTATGTGCTGCGCACCAACGGCGGCCAGACGCAGGGCCTGGTGTTCCTGCAAAAAAGCTCGGGGTTTGAGGGGTGGGACTTCCAGGTGCTGCGGTTGCCATTGGGACGTGGATCGGAGGCACTGCTGGTGAGGGACGAGAAGTTCATGGCCCTTCACCCCCGCGGCAGCAGCAGCAGCAGCAGCAGCAGCATCAGAAGCTCCCAGGGACGTCAGATTGCCTTGACGCAGGCTGACCTGGAGAAGGAAAAGCGCAGCTTGATGGCGTTCCGGTACGCCTTTTCTCAGGCAATGGGCGTGATCATTCAGCGGACGCGGGATGCGGCCAAGATGACCGTGGCGCAAATCAGCCGCGAGGGGGCTGGCGGTGGGGGAAAAGGTGGGGCGCTGACCACCAAGACCCTGCAAAGGGGTATGGCCAGGGAGGTGATCACCTTCAAGTGGTCAGGAAACCAGGAAGACGGATGCAACTTCCCGAAGCCTGAGGAGCAGAAGGCCAAGAGCGCGCAGAAGACAAGGGCGAAGAGCGTGAGCGGCCACAAGCGGCAGCAGGAGGAGAAGGTCGCGGCGGAGGAGGAAAAGGCGAAGCAGGCGAAATTGTTGGAGGATGCGGAGAAGATCAAGTACGCCGAGAAGCTCCGCCTGATCGAGCTGAAGGCGAAGCATGCGGAGGAGAAGGCGCGGAGTTTGGAGAGGGCGATCGGGGGAGCCACTCCAGCTCGGGGGGCCACGGAGGAGCAGGTGAAGCAGGCCGTGCTCTTGAAGGAGAAGGAGCTCCGGGCGGAGTTGGCGGAGGCCGAGCGGCAAAAGGAGGCGAAGGTGTGCGAGGAGCTTCGCCGTCAGTTGGGGCAGCAGGGGAAGGAGCGGCTCCAACTGACGGCCGAGTCCGCGGAGGAGCGAGGCCGGCGGATGGCGGCTGAGCATTTCACCGCGCTGCTGGGGGAGAAGGACGAGAGACACACGTCCGACCTCAAGCACGCGTTCGCCTGCAACGCCGCCCTGGCGAAGGAACAGTTGAGCAGACAGGGCGCCCATATGGCGCTCATGTTCAACATGTATTCGCAGTTCACCAGCCTGGCGGCCGGTCGGTCGGGCCAAGGGGAGAACTCCGCCGCCCACGAAGGCATGGTGGCGTGTACTCAGCACCTGCTGAGCAACACGGAGCAGGGGGGCCAAAAAGGGAAGCTCAAGGAGCTCATGGCTCCCCCGGCGGTCCCCGGAAAAAGGACCCCGGATAAACCACCGCAGAAAAAGATGCGCGCAGACGAGGTCCGCGCATTTTTATCCGCTTGCCAGAAGGCTGCAAAACAACTCGCAGCCGATCTGAAGAGCGAGAACGCCGATACGGTGGCGGCTGCGGAGATCGAGTTCAACATCCACAAGGAGATCGTCTCGGGGGGTGTTGATCCCGAAGAAGGCGAGGAGGGCAAGTCCGAGAAGATCCTCGAGCTTTTCCACTCGATGGCGGAGAAGTAGTTGCTATTTAGTTTTGCTATTGTTTACTACTTGACAGTACACTTCAAAATAAGTGCATCCCACAAGCTTTTGTTGCTGACTTGTTTGCCACAAGCATCCGTTCTTGACTTGTTTCACATGCATGCACAGCTCATGATCATGTTTAGTATCATTTCATAAGCATATAACAAACTATAACTCAAACCACTCCGAACTTGCTATCTGTTTCGCACTATCACGGGTTGGTCGGGTACATACGTAAGGAAACCCTATCCAATTCAAGCGACACACGGCCGTACGGGGCACCCGGCGATGAACCAACGACATTCCGGTCACTCATGATCATTTTGGAAGCATTTCATAAGCATATAACAAACTATAACTCAAACCACTCCGAACTTGCTATCTGTTTCGCACTATCACGGGTTAGTCGGGTACATACGTAAGGAAACCCTATCCAATTCAAGCGACACACGGCCGTACGGGGCACCCGGCGACGAACCAACGACATTCCGGTCACTCATGATCATTTTGGAAGCATTTCATAAGCATATAACAAACTATAACTCAAACCACTCCGAACTTGCTATCTGTTTCGCACTATCACGGGTTAGTCGGGTACATACGTAAGGAAACCCTATCCAATTCAAGCGACACACGGCCGTACGGGGCACCCGGCGATGAACCAACGACATTCCGGTCACTCATGATCATTTTGGAAGCATTTCATAAGCATATAACAAACTATAACTCAAACCACTCCGAACTTGCTATCTGTTTCGCACTATCACGGGTTAGTCGGGTACATACGTAAGGAAACCCTATCCAATTCAAGCGACACACGGCCGTACGGGGCACCCGGCGATGAACCAACGACATTCCGGTCACTCATGATCATTTTGGAAGCATTTCATAAGCATATAACAAACTATAACTCAAACCACTCCGAACTTGCTATCTGTTTCGCACTATCACGGGTTAGTCGGGTACATACGTAAGGAAACCCTATCCAATTCAAGCGACACACGGCCGTACGGGGCACCCGGCGATGAACCAACGACATTCCGGTCACTCATGATCATTTTGGAAGCATTTCAAACCAAAAAAATTAAAAAAAAATTGGAAGGAGTGGCGTCTTCCAATTTCGAGCGATCGTCGTTGTGTTTCGAAAATTCAGGGGGCGCTCCACTATAAAGTTAATTTATATATTTCCAAGATAAAATCTTGTGATGGTTGTATAATTTCTGCCCGCGACGTTTGCCCCCTGAACTTTTCATCGTAAGTCTCCCACCAACTGCCGGAACTACTGCTTGGCTCGGGAACAGCGTCTGGTGCGGGATAACAAAGCTACGGACTGGACACCCACCGAGGAGACCAGGAAGCTCTCCCTGTACAACCGGCTAGACCCGGTGTTTTACACCGCGGTCAAGGTGCGGGATCCTCTCGCGGCCGATCTCGCGCATGTCTCCTTGGCGTCTCTCCACTCCCTTGTGGTGGAGATTTGTCAGGCTTGGGCGCAGACGGGGGCGGGGAAGGCAGTCTCGGGCAAGAGCGGCATCTCGCTGCGCAGCTCTCCGGCACCGAGTACGGCGCCCTTCTCAACAAGATCAACGAGCTTCAGGACTTGCTACGGCAGCAACGCGGGGCGGACGCGCCACCGGCGCAGTAGCAGCGGCAGCGCGGTACGCAGCGGGGATTCCGTGTCGGCACGCACCCGTTGCTTGCGGTCGGTTTCGACCGTGACGACCAGAAGGCGAAGCCCTTTTGCGGGAGGTGCAAGAAGGCGGGAAAAGGTGAGTAGTACCACTTCTACCGCGACTGTCCGTTGGGCGGGCGTCAGCATCCCCCGCACCCGGCCGCGGCATTCTGCATTCCCATCGACGAGGAGGACGCGGAGGGGATGCGTGCATTGGCCATGTGTGCCCTGTTCCAGCAGGCGGCGGATGATGGGGCTGAGGCGTTTGCCACTGCGGCATCTACGTACGGGCCGCCTGCGGTACTCTGTGCGGGTGCGGTGGGCGGGATCGACGTGTCCGCCTACGGCTTCACGGTAGAGCCGCAGCAGCCTGCGGACGGGCCCGCAGGTGACGACATTCATCAGCGGCTGGACGATCTCGCCGCGGAGGTCCATGCCGCGGCAAACTGCAAGGTGCACTACACCCACGCATCCTTCCCACCACCGGCGGTTCTCGAGCCGCATGCATTGGCTCTGGTGTGCGGCCCCGCGGCAGCGGGGAACATGCCGGAGGAGCAGGTTCCGGCAGGTGGTGCGCCGTGCCGGCCCCTGCTATGCCTGTCTCGCAGGAGGAGGATGTGAAGCCCGTGCCACTTCAATCGGCGCGGGTGACTGCCACGACGGACGGTGCTGGACTTCGGGTTTAGGCTTAGTTATTATGGGCTCTGACTAGCCCCTAGCCTGACCCTGCTTCCGTATCGTGTCCGTGACATCCTAGCACTGTACTGTACAGTAGTACAGTACAGTAGTACAGTCTTGCTTCACTATCTGGGTTTCCGAGAGCATAAAGCCTCGGCCAGACACTGTTTATGTGATTATCAGTTTGATGCTTAGCGAGCTTAGCCGGACAGCGGATCTGTCTTTCTCGCAGGTTATGGCCCGCACCGGCTTTCCGGTGATTCTGATGATGGCACAGCGCCTTGCTGTTGCCATGTTCGGCTAAGTAGGACGTAGGAGGGGTTGAGCGCCCACTTGGGCGGTGGTGTGTCATTCTCGCGGTATGGCCTTTTGACATGGCAGTGATGGCGGCACGCGTTGTGCTCGCCTTCGCTGCGCAGGAGATCAGTTTGTGACGGATTGTTTTTTTTATTTTACAGCAGTATCGTCGCAGCGAGAGTTGATCCGCATCGTGCGCCACTGGCCCTGGCAAGGACGCTCCACACGTTGTGAATTTTGGCCGCTCTCAATCTTCCGCTTACGACCTGTGATTTTCAGTCTGTCATGCTGAGACTTCTACAGAGTATCTGGCCGCCGTGACGATTCTTACACCACCACCCTGCTTAGCTCAGCCTTTCCACTGTCTCTCCATCATGGTTGCCACAGCAAACAGAATGACGCGGTCTCGCGTCCGTAGATTAGAAACGATTTTTGATGATGTGGGTGCACAGCACGCTGCGACACCGCACACGCCGCAGCTGCCAGCTCCGACCACCGCAGCTGCGAAAGAGGTTCTTGAGAAATGTCAGCGGCTTGCTCGGGAAAATTTTGACAGAAAGGTTGCGAAGACCGTTGCCACTAAAATTCTTGGAGACAAGTCTGGACGCTTCGCTGGGACCGAGACGGATGCAGTCGACATTTTTTCACAGGTCATGCATGAGCTACGCACGCAGTTTCTGCTGCAGTCACAGGCATTTGCTCCCCTGTTTGACTTGACCGACATGGCTGTTGAGGCTAGGCATGAGGCCAATGAGTTGCTTCTTTCGGCTCTGACGTTTCTGGCTCGCCCTGGCTCGCCTGCTCGTGACTGGCTTGAGGCCTCTGGGTCTGACGTTCCTGGAGATGGCAAGCGTGCTGCCCTTGAGGTGGTACGCATGCTCCAGGAACGCTCAGAGCCCTTTGACTCTTTTGAGTCGCTGCTGGCGGTTCGCATCCCCAGCAGCGGAGATCCTGCCCGTGAAATCCGTGAGTTCAATGGCCTGTTGCGGGACGTTCAGCGTTCCCACAACTTGCCAGAGGACGCGGTGAAGCGGCAGTTTCTCAAGGCTCTCGGCAACTCGGCACTGTATCGTGACTTGGCTAATTCTCTGGCTCGGGCTGACCAGCGGCAGGGAGTGTCTCTTCTGACTATCCAGGCTCGTGTGCGGGAGCAGTTCCGCCACGGCCTGAAAGTCTCTGACACCCGTGTCTCTGCTCTGTCATTCGGCGATGGCGCGTCTGACCTGGCTGCGGCGTTGTCCAGTCTGCAGAAGCAGCTGGAGCGCATGCAGCAGGGCATTCGTGACCTAAAGCGGCAGAAGCGGGAAGGGGCACCGCCTGCGGGCAAGCACCTTACCCGCTCTGCTGCTAAGCATCATCGTGCTGGTGTTAAGCCACTTGGCACCGCTCCTCCTGTCTCGTTTGACAAGAAGAGCGGTGCCTTTGTGCCTCACTGCAGAAATGCGGAGTGTGCACAAAGTGGTTTGAAGCACTGGCATGCTGAATGCCCCAACGGCGGTCCTCACTCTGCCCACTATTGTGGTGCAGTTGAGGACTATGAGACTGACTGTCTGGCTGTTCGTTTCCAGCGGTTCTATGACGCTGGGGATGAGCATGCCTTCGAGTCGCTCTGCACGATGGAGGGTCGCCCAGAGGTGTGCGAGCTGTCGGCATATTCTTTTGTGACGGCTGAGCCCACATCTCTGCGGCACTTTCAGGATGCGGCGGCTTCCGCTCAGGATGCGGCAGCTGACGAGGATGGCATGGCTCAGTTTGGTCTGGCCACATTCCACTCGGGTGCACGGGGCTCGATTCCGCCACCGCCTGCGGTTCGGCATCCCTCTGCACTCGTGGCTGGTGGTGTGCCTGCGGCTCGTGACCCGCCAGTGGTTATCCCTGGCGGTCTCGGCTTGCCTGGCTCCGTCCCGTCTCTCCAGCTTGGCGACTCTGCACCGGCTCCGCTGTTTGCTGGCATGAGGATTGAGGCTTCTGACATTGGCTCTGAAGTCTCTGACAATGACCAAGGCTCTGACAATGACCGAGGCTCTGACGATGGCTCTGACGGCGGGCAGCACGTGGCTTTTGGCTCCTTCGGCACTCTTGAGCATGGCTCTGACAGGGGAGCATCGCCAGCAGCAGCTCCGGTGTACCGTCCGCGGGCTCCGCCGAGCTTTCTCCGATGTGCGTTGATGTCTTCGGTGCTTTGTTGTTCTCTGCTGGCTAGCGCTACGGCATCTCTGGTTGCCGTGGGCGGTGGTGACAGGGGCCTGGTTGAGCCCGGAGCCACCGTCCGTCGGTCTACTGGAGATCTCTTTGCTTCGGATCCACCACTTGGTGCTGCAGGCATCCGTGATTGGCCGCCAGATGATGGGGTGCTTCTGTGTTCCTCTTCAATGCTCAAACCGCCGTGGTATTCTGCTTGTTTACAGTCTTCTGTTACCTTGCTTTCGGCTACGGATCCACCTTACCCACTTGGGTCTGGTGGTGCTCAATCTGTGACAGACAACTTACAGTTCACTTCAGGGTTCTTATTTACTTTGCATCCGATCGCTGCACTCAGCTCTGCTGACCAGCCTCAAAGTGGCTGAGTTTACTTCGATTGTCCTGGCAGCTTGATTAGCTTTAGCCCAGTAGTGGGATGATCGGGTCAAGACCCCGGCACCCAGCTAGAAGTGATCGGTTTCCACCGAAGTGAATGTTAGGTGTTTGTTTATGTCTCGTGGCTGTTTATTCTGTACCTGCTTTGCTAGGTAGTCACACCCACGGGTGGTGTGCTGGACTTCGGGTTTAGGCTTAGTTATTATGGGCTCTGACTAGCCCCTAGCCTGACCCTGCTTCCGTATCGTGTCCGTGACATCCTAGCACTGTACTGTACAGTAGTACAGTACACTAGTACAGTCTTGCTTTACTGTCTGGGTTTCCGAGAGCATAAAGCCTCGGCCAGACACTGTTTATGTGATTATCAGTTTGATGCTCAGCGAGCTTAGCCGGACAGCGTATCTGTCTTCCTCGCAGACGGTGAGTTCCCTGGGTTCGTTCAGACTGTCAACCACGCCGCCATCGCGCTGGTTGACCTCACCGGCTACGACACCGACGACTACGCGGACTTACTAGAATGTCCTAGTGACACAGTGAAAACGCTGAACGCCGTAGGGTTTGAGCGAGGCAATCGGGTATGTCAAAAGCAGTGGAAGCGTGGTGGGCCCATAACCTGTTGGAAACACAACGTCGGCTGTGGGGAAACGCTCGGACGGTGAACGAACGGATCCGGCTAAACTGTGATAACACAAATAAATACCCTGAGTCTGTGACACTAGCTGACCACCGAGGATGATAAACCGGATATGACACGTGGCTGTATGACTAGTCACTGTGACAATTCCAGCAGGACTTTGCCGACGGCAGCTTCCGGCTGAAGCCGCGGGGCTCGCCTCCGTCGGCCAATCATGTGTCCGGACCACCCGTGGACAACCAGAGAGCCTACGGTTGTGGGAAGCCGCCCTGGGGCTTTCCTGCCACGGTTGGGCCGTGGGGGATTCCTTTCCTTTTCTCCCTCATTCTTTGCATCTCGATCATGGGGGTGGCAGCCGTGCCCGAGGCTCAGTCGGCTGCGGGATTGCCTTCGCCTGGTGGTGATCTCGATTGGGAGACTCCGTCAATTTTCTCCACGAATGAATTTGTTGAATCGGTGATCCCGGCTCAGGGTTTCTTTGTGGCTGACAATGTGCCACCGCTTGAGCCGCCTGAGCCCCCTGACCTCTTTCAGGACCTTGCTCAGGCAGATTTGAGTTTCGACATGGCCTTCTTCTACGGTGTGGCTCTACATGAGAGAGGTCCTTTCGGGAACCCTCCCTTCGGGTCGGACTTGATTGAGACCACCGCTGGCTACTTTGGTGCTGTCGATTGACTTCTTGTTCACTCTGGATGCACACCAACATGGTGGTGTGCGGAACTCCGGTGACTTCAACAACTTTTATGGTTTATGCTTTTGCTTTTGACATCTACAAGTTATATTCTGGCTTGCTAGCTCGGTGCTTTTCAGTTGTTTAGCGGGTGCACAATGCCCGTAGGTTTCTGCACCTGTGCTAGCTAGAGGGTTTCCAATTTGTGTTTCAGAATTGCACAGTTGGATTAGCAGTTAGGTCTGTCAACCTGGCTCCTGCCCTAACTTATCTTACATTATCTGACTCTCCTAGACAGTCACCACCCACAGTGCTGGGGTGGTGTGCTGAAATCTGTATAGGCAGCCCTGACTGGGAGTCCCGGTCAGGCCCCTATGACAGACTCCTAGGCCAACACTGGACTGCTGACTGATCTATAGGTCCGTGCTGTGACACACGCTGTGTCACAGGTAGGCTAGACTCCGAAACCGTCCGAGACCATTCCGGGTATATCTAGCTTAGGGTTTATTTATCTTATGAGTTTATCCACAGAGTTCGGGAGTTTCTGATATCTAGTGAACTAGGATATTCCAGTACAGTGTGAGCTGACTGCACCACGAGTGGCAGATGGAGGCACAGTGCGAGCTGACTGCACAACGAGTGACAGCTGGAGGCGCAATGTGAGTTGACTGCACACGAGTGGCAGCTGGAGGCACAGTGCGAGCTGATTGCACAACTAGTGGCAGCTGGAGGCACAATGTGGGATGACTGCACAACGAGTGACGGGTGGAGGCATGGCGTGGAAGGGGTGTCGTGGTAGGGCACACTTTTAGTCCAGCGCAACTCGAACAGCGCCTCTTGCCAAAGCTGCAGGATATTACCTCACTGAGTTGAGATATCACTGAGTTGATTCAATGTTTACTTACGACAGGTCGTCGACGATGTGCGTCTATAGCTTTCATGATTGTGTCAAGTGACTCTGAACATAGTACCGTCTCACAGTGCGTGCAGTCGTCGAGGCATGATACGTTGCGGTTGTTGGTTTTGATTGACTAAATGTGTTATGTAAGTGTGTGATTTGCCCAGGCAAGTATTCATAGAGAGCGTACGTGTATCCGAAACTACCATCATGAGTCAAGGAAATGGCCTTAAATATGATGCATCTGCATCGAGATTCATGACATAATAACTGCGCTCGGGTACTAATGTGATATATAGTAAATCGGAATACATCTGGATGCTCGAGAGTAGTTCTTATTCACAAAGGGCTCAAGTGTTAGAGATCGTTGTACTTGGATAACCAATCAGCATCATATGTTGGTGCGTCATGCACCAGCAAGTATGCCATCTCTAATAAATATATATATATATATCCAGTCGATTGTCAAAGATGAATCGATTTTGAACAGAATACGCTTTGCGATCGAACCAATGGTGTTTATACACCAGTGATTGCAGCATTGCACTTGGTGTGTCGCGAAGCTTGTGGGTTGGGTAACATATATGTACAACAACTTCACGCATTACCATACCATGTATATATCATACAAGACCACAAAACGCCTGCCGCACTCTGTATGTCCGTTTCCGAAGATGGTTATAGTGATATTGCTTGCTCCTCAGCTCCTTCGTTTATCATAACGCTTCATTCTTTAGCAGCATGCGAGACAGTCCTGACTTCGAAAAGCATTCATAACTCAGATTCTGGTGATAAAGCAGCTCGAGCCAGTTTTCATTTGCACGATAATTTAGGATGTCATCTTGAAGACACCGACATGAATGTACCTAGCTTTCAGCTTACACAGTCTGTCCAAGAAGATCCGTCGCGGTCATTCGAAAGAGTATACCAAGAATTAGACATGTACGACACCGTGAGCATACTTCCATCTATCGTGGCGAGGTAGTGTAGCTATGGACAACGTAGCTACAACGTACACCGTTGTTTCCTGTGCAAGCCCGGAAAATCGGTCTGTGCTTGCGGTGGTCCCATCGTACCGTAAGCAGGGTCAGAATTCCCTACTTTGCAGACATAGGTACAAGCGCTATGTTCCGTTGACTATCTAAAACGAATACTTTGATGACGTACACGTGCGAGCCGACTACAAGTCCAACAGTTGCGCCATTGGAAACGAAGGGGTGTCGGCGGACCTTGAAGCCAATATTGTTGTAAAGGGCAGACTATCGGAGTAGTCTGTAGCAATCACAGGCGAGGTTCCATCCCAACGAAGTGCCGAGGAAGGCACTGGGTTGTGCACTGGAGATGTTTCAAGAGCGCACACGGACTCCCTCCTAAAATAGCAGTGTGCCTTTTGACTCTGGTGCAGTAGGTATGGATAGCACGCCAAAAGCTAAAAGTTCTCATATTAGGTGGTGTTGAAATAACACCATGGTAACAGTTAGCAGGGAACCGGGAGAATGTTCACCGGAAGTGTGAGCTTAGGCCTTCTTGGGGGTGGCCTTCTTCTTGGGAGCAGCCTTCTTGGGAGCAGCCTTCTTCTTGGGAGCAGCGGCCTTCTTGGGAGCGGCAGATTTCTTGGGAGCAGCGGCCTTCTTGGGCGCGGCGGCCTTCTTAGGAGCAGCGGCCTTCTTGGGCGCGGCGGCCTTCTTCTTAGGGGCAGCAGCCTTCTTCTTGGGGGCAGCAGCCTTCTTCTTGGGGGCAGCAGCCTTCTTCTTAGGGGCGGCCTTCTTCTTAGGCTCGGGCTTCTTGAATTCATCGCTGAGCTTGTAGCTTGCCTTCACCTTCACCAGCTTACCAGAGGCGGCAAGCTTCTTGAGCTGGGTGAAGAGGGTCTTCTTGTAATTGTCAGGAAGAGTGTAGTTGGCACCAAGGTACTTAGTAATGGCAGGAACAGACGACCCGGTGCGCTCCTTGAGAGCTACAATGGCTGCCTTGACCATCACATCATACTTGGGATGGGCAGGTGCGGCCTTGGGCTTAGCAGCGGCTTTTGGAGGCATGGTTTCTGAGGAGAGAAGTGAGAGTTGCTAAAAAGGAAAGCTGTCGGAGAATAGGTGATAGCCGGAGACTGCAAGTATTTCTAGGGTACTGCTCAACCGCCTAGGGTCAAGACAATATTCGGTTGACATCCATATCTACTATGTAATTTCAAATGGACCAATCAAAATACATTATAAGTGTTGGGAAGGATCGAGGGGTGTCGGTTACCTCTCTGCGAAGTCAAATGCGGAAGTGCTGCCCTCACCCCAATCCTAATCCTTTAAACCGATATGTAAGATCGATAGGGTCACAGGATGGTCTCGGAAGCTGAAAACCAAGCTTGTACCTTTCTTGTAGACCTAGTACTCATTATTGGCCAATCACAAAGCCCCGCTAGCGGCGTGTTCGACTGATTCGAGCGATGGTCCGTCTCTGCTGTGGTATTATAATTAATGAATTTGCGGAATCATCTTCACTCATCATCCAACTTGTCTTTTGTTCCGTATCTTTCCACTTCGTCAACACACACCATGGCTCGTACCAAGCAAACCGCTCGTAAATCCACCGGAGGCAAGGCCCCCCGCAAGCAGCTTGCCACCAAGGCAGCTCGCAAGTCTGCACCCGCCACTGGCGGTGTGAAGAAGCCCCACAGGTACAGGCCTGGTACCGTGGCGCTCCGCGAGATCCGCAAGTACCAGAAGAGCACTGAGCTCCTCATCCGTAAGCTGCCTTTCCAGCGTCTGGTGCGTGAGATCGCCCAGGACTTCAAGACGGACCTGCGCTTTCAGAGCTCTGCGGTGCTGGCGCTTCAGGAAGCCTCTGAGGCCTACCTCGTGGGTCTGTTTGAGGACACCAACTTGTGCGCTATCCACGCCAAGCGTGTCACCATCATGCCCAAGGACATCCAGCTCGCGCGCCGCATCCGCGGGGAGCGGGCTTAAGCGATAACCTTTCGTTTAGCAGGCCAAACTTTGGTGTTTACTAACACCACCTATCGTGAGAGGTTCTCGGCCCGATGCCCGGCCTTGTCCGGGTGACTTGTTGTGTGGCGTTTGCTTGGTTTGGCACAGCGTTTAAGCGAGGCTCTTCTGTGTGTTTTGTGTTGATGTCACTGTTAGTTGCCAAGTTCGTATGAGAGTCGGTTTGGCGTTTTGGTTTGAAAGACATTTAAGAGCTGGTCAGCATGGTGTGCCAACGAATAGGTGGCGCTTTTAGTAATATCTAACATGGGGTGCCTAGGTATTGTTCTAACAGACTTAGAATGCACGTCTTCAAGTTTGTACGATCTGTTAAAGTGGAACTCTCATACCTTGGGAATGGCGAATCACGTTGATCGGAACTCGAGATGTTAGTTGACGCTACGCGACAAACTATGGTGAAATAGGGGGGGAGATGTATGGAGGTTACTGAGGTTGAAGCATTCATCACATTGGTGACGGTTTTGGAAGAGGAGCTGCAATACGGAGTGTTTTAAATCTATACTCACTCCTGACTTTCGTCACTCGTGTCAGCCTAATAAATCCACATCCGGTTTCAACCTTACTGTAATTTACCCCTTTACTTGTGGCGCCGTGCCTGCCTAATAAGACCACTCCATGTTTGTCTTCGTCTGTGAAATGATTTGTCTTTCACCCGCACTTCCCGTTCTTCAAACGAGCGAAAAAATATATGTATGTAACTAATTACATACCCATACCGGAGGTTGAAGCCCCCCTCGGGGTGCGCGTGCGTACACTTTGGTGCTGAGTTGAGCCGCATCCAAGCTAGGTTGGTAATAACACCAGCCCCTCCCCGCCTTTTAACGTGCGTTATCATGCCGCTGGAAGGGTCTGGAACCATATCGTAGCATATACCAATATATGTTATATCAATTATGAAGATATACCAGTAGGTATTCGAGTATACATATGGACGAACTAGATCAGTTGACACTTGAACATTCGAAGTGACATAAAGGTTCATGTGCGAGGCCGGCGCGGGTTTATCCACATCGTTCCCGGGTTATCGCAGTTCGTTCCGCGACAATCGCAGTGGGGTTCTAGGGGGTGGGGGGTAAGTCACGGGAGGCAGAGTGCGCGTTTTAACGCGTTATGCGTTTTTACCAACCTAGCATCCAAGGAAGGGTTTATGTATCTGACTGTTCCAATTGTATGGGTTATGTCGTGAATTATACTACGAAATGCTCAAAATTACAAGTATATTCATACATTGATTGAGGGTGTTACGACCATCAATATCCAAATATCATATTACAGTGTTATTAGAAACATACGAGCTGCTGAAGTGGGCATCAACATTAGTCTTGCCATTGTGAGAAATCAATGTCGGCTTTGAGGAACATGCTACGGCAAACGGTAGCAGTCTCACTTGCACTTCCTGTTCTTCAAACGGGCGGGATAATATATATATATGTAACTAAATATATATTCATATAAAAGTATCCGAGCGCGTAAAGTAAGGTACCTTAGCATATGGAGCCGTCCTCTAACAGGTTTGGACCTGCCACCATTTCCCTCGAGTTTGTCCCCCCTAGCCCTTGCTCTAAATGCTATTTTTTTGTTGGTCCAAATCGGACGACACGTCGGATGACAAGGGTTCATGTCAAGTCGAATTTATACCCAAAAAAATACAGGGAGCAAAATGTATAAATATTTGAATTGAATATTCAAATATAAAATGTTCTGCGACGCGTATATATATATATATATATTCGATCAGATACGATGAGCATAAATGATAATGATTGGTCTCAGTCGTTCAGCTCCCCTGCCTCGCCGGCGCCCCGGGGGCTCACCGGGGGGCGCCCACCGAGGCCCCTATACCACTGCTCCAATTTCGCGGTTGCTCCATCTTCGGCTTCGATCCATGTACCTGTAGCACCCACACACCACACCCACCACCGCTCAACCACTCGCCCACGCGGGCATGATATGATGAAAAATCAAAATTCGGTAAGGATTTTATAATCCAGCTTGAGATAATTGAATTATGGATGGTCGACGATCGCGTGCGATAAAATTCGATGCTGACATAATATTACGTATTAACCTCGGAATAAATATGATGACGTGATATTATGTAAATACGTATACGAAATATTTACCGTAATACAGATCAATCCCTTCAGGATAGCCCGCAAAGCTCCCAGAATGAAAGCGGTTGGTGGCATTGCCATCAAAGACGCGTGTATGGGCTGCAACAGGCATTATACATACCTAGCTATGGAATTTCCCTCGGCGCGACGCGAAACGGCGCCAGTCACGCCATTTTATTATTGCGAAGCCCAGGTTTCCCTAGGCAGTTCATGAAGCTGCACGGGTAACACCTTGCCATAGGCGGTGCCCGGTCCCGATACCCTTCTGGATTGCCTTTCCAGGGGGAAATGGGGCAAGCTTGCTGCAGTGATGTCCTGAGGGGAGGGCTCTGAGGTCAGGAGTGCGGATGCCTCTGAATGTGAATGTTGTGGCACTGGGGTCCATCCTGATGACACTGCCGGGCCGTCGGTGAAGTGATAACTTACTGGGATGTTGAGTGCTGCTTCGAGAACTCCTGGAGGCACAGTCGAGGCTGCGAGGTGAGCATGTCCAGAAGTAGGGATAGCCGGGTTCTCCATGAACTTTGACCACAACTCCTGTGTGCTCCCACCCAGTGCTTGTTCCACCCATCGCTGCTGTTGCCGCTGCCGCTGCTGCTGATGCCCCTGCTGTTGTTGTTGTTGTTGTTGCTGCTGCTGCTGCGGTGCTGAAACGCACTGCCCAATCGCTGCACGCTGATAGGGGCTTGTTGGAAGTGGAGAGGGGGGTGGTCACGTCGCTGAGGAAAGGGAACTGTGATGCTGTGCGGCACGCGTTCTGAAGTGCCACTGAATGGATCTGACTGATGGAGGTATGGTGAGGGGAATTGGCCACCTGAATGGTGCGAGCCCAAGGTCCAAGGTGCCGTTGTTGCCGGTGTACCACTTGGTTGAAGCCACACGGAAGTGCTGGAAATGACAGCCTGACTAGTTCGTACAGTCAGGTGTCATATCCAGTGTGTCATTCTCGGTGTACAGCTAGTGACCTAGACTCAGTATTTATGTCCATCTATACGAGTCTAGTGATCCGTTTGCGTTCCGTCGGCTCTCGGGTCCCCACTTCAAAACGTTCGCCCTATGAGGCGAACCTGAAAATGTTTTCCTGAAAAATAACATTATGATATAATATTTTCTGAAGGTTTTTCGAAGCTGGAGGAAGATAAAAGCGAAGGTAAAAGCGCGCTGTTTTTTGCAGCGTGATTTGCGCCTTCCTGTACTGTTAAATATGCTTAAACCCTGTCCTACTTATGCCCTTTCCGCAAACTGCTGCTTTGATTTTCTTTCGCTAACCCGTGTCTGAGCCCAACGAGTTAATCTCCGCGGGAAAGGCACGTAAAAATAAGCCTGGTGAAGTGAGCAAAGAGCTCTGCTCTGCGCTCGCGAGGTACCAAATACCGAAAACGCAAAACAACATCGCAAAAAAGAGAATCATAAATACATCGCGAAAACAAAGCAACCTGCAAAAGACTCTTACCATTTTCCTCGTTTGTGTGTACATCTTACGCGCTACAGATATGGAAACTGAGGAAGATCGCCCACAAGGGCAAGCGTGGGATAAGGAAAGCACCCTCGAGGAAATCAAGGAGCGCAAAGCCGACATCAGAGCGCAATTCTCGGTTTGGGAGTCATCAGGCTTTGACAAGATCGAGATAGGCTCCTGCCTGTACACTGAGTTCATCAAAGCAGTCAGAGACGACCTGGGGACAGAAGTTGAACTGAACATCTCAGTCTACTATGGAGAGCTGGCGCTAAGAAACAGAGTTCTGCTGACTACGACAATCTTTAAGGTGAGAGTCCGGAAATTTTACACGCTCTGCCATAACAAATTTAAGCTCACGACATCGCATACGCGCGAAAAGCACCTAGCATTTGCAGTGAGCGAAAATAGCACGTTCCATTTTACACCGCAATTTGCACTTAGAAACATTACCAAATTCCTCACAGACAATAGAACTTGTTGCATTACAACGCTGAACAAACTTTGTAAAATCTGCTTGCAGCATTGCTGCGACCTTTTCTACGTTGCGACAAGAGAGGGAGAACAAGTTGTTCTTGTCGCTGGCGCGAGCGACCTGGCGAAGAAGATCCTCGCATCGACGCAGTCAGAGCTGATTGTTGACCACCTGAAGAACTTTGGTGAGCAACTCCTGGACTTCGACCAGTACACGCGTGTACTCAGTGCTGCTGGGGAAGTCTTCAAAAGCATCTCAAGTGGGGACCACGACACCCAGAGCGAGCACTCACTTCTGGCAACGTCATTGCAACGGCTTATGGATACTGCATCCAAGCAACCTGAGAAAGAAGCGCAACCTCAACCTGAGCCCGAGCAGCAACCAGCAGAGGATCGCACTACTGAAAATAAAGGTGAGACAAACACACAACAAAACATTCTCCCTTTCCTCCATTGGCAAACTCGTGACACGCAAACTCTCCAATAACGACGAAAGAAGCAACTGCTGTGAAGCATTGGCAAACTCGCTTAAAACACGCGCATTACGAACACAATTTGTATGCTCTCTTACATTTTCGCTAGTGGTGCGGGTTTCTCTTGTTCCAATCACAAAGGAACCAGCGGGTATGCAAGATTAC
Organism: Cymbomonas tetramitiformis; assembly: GCA_001247695.2. Taxonomy (NCBI): domain Eukaryota; kingdom Viridiplantae; phylum Chlorophyta; class Pyramimonadophyceae; order Pyramimonadales; family Pyramimonadaceae; genus Cymbomonas; species Cymbomonas tetramitiformis. The sequence goes on from LGRX02000985.1 coordinate 17,741, forward strand.
GAGGAAGACGACGAATTCGACCTAGCGGCTTTTGACGAGGCGGAAGAATTCGAGCAACTGAACAAAGAGCTTCAAGACAACGACGACTACGACACTGATAACGAGGACGGGGGCCTGCGTAACGACGACTTCCTCGCATCCGTTAAAGTAAAGCGGCTGGGAGCTGTGACCTCTGGCCCATTCACAGAACGCGAGATCAGTGAAGTGAGCAGACTCCTGAGAGCAGTGCTGCTACAGGCTCAGAGGAGCATTGCAATTTTCAGTGTGGAGGGGAAGAAATATCCCAGCAGTGCCACCCCTTTTTTGCACGTGAGAGTGGCTTCGATTGAAGAAGCAAGGGTCCTAATCGAATACGGCGGTGATCGTGGCAGACAATCAGGATTTTCTCATCACCCCTAAAAGCAACAAACTCACAAGCATTACTCTGGGATTCAAAGCAGTCAGGTCCGGGAAACAGCCAAAACTCCAGCACATTCTCTCTCACATTAAAGCCTAGCCATTCTCCAGGTTCATCAAGGAAATTACTTTCCAGCAGACTTTCACAGTTCACACCAGGGCACGCGGAGGTAAAAAACGTTCAAGACTGGTCAGACAGATCTTTGTTCTCTTGAAGAGTGGCCTGGGCCGCCATCCTGAACCTGTCAGGATCGACAAGAAAAACAAGGAGCACGCCTTGTACGCACTCCCATTGGAGTACCACTGGTCTGGCCTCGGAACAGTGTTCATCTCAAAGTGCTCAGCATTAATTTGTCGTGAGTGTGAGGGGAAATCGGCCAACGGTCACAGCACAAAGAATTGCCCCGTGAGGATTTACGGTGAGCACATCTCGGCAGCACCAGAAGCCCAGACAGCTGCCCAGACAGTCTCAGCCGCGGCACAGCCTGAGCAGGGGACATTCCCACCAGGATTTGCAGAGGGAACCGACCAGAGCACAGGTGCCCATACAGTGGCAAGGCCAGCAACTCAGAGGCACGGGGGGCATCCACCAAACTGCAACTGCACAGCCTGCAAAAAAGGTATAAGACTCTCCCTTTCTGCTTGTTACATCAACACGTGTTGCATTACCTTTAAGCTTTTATGCCGTGTTAAGTACTTTTGTGATCGGAAAATAAGTGCTTCTACCCAGGGAAAAAGAGATCTCTCTCCCAAATCAAGCCGTCACCGAGCCCTGGTGATCGCAAGAAAAACATCGGAAAGGACAGAGCAGAACTCCTCAACAAAATTGCACAGGAAGAAGGAGCAGAACTGCAGAATAGGTACAACATTCTGCAAGATATGGACTTTGAAGTGTGAATCTAGCAGGCTTTTTCTTGTGAGTGCTGATGGGACCAAACAGGAACCCATCCGTGTTGATCTTGCACCGCTGAGTCAGAAAGTTGGAAAGATTCCCTTGCCAGCACTTCTAGCCCTGCTTTCTCATTCCTCTTTTCAGAGCAGGGATTTGCAACTGAAAACACTGGCACAATCTGCCCGCCTACTCTTCCCGCTACTTGCTGATAGCATAAGCGGTATGCCGATTGTATGGCTTGGCAGGCCTGTAATCCCCCTCATACTACCAGTGCAGGCAGACGGTGCAGCCTACGGCACCCTGTATAAAAACATGAAAGCATACACTGTTCACAGACACACACTTCACACCTGTCATATTTCAACATACATACCTGCAGAAATTACATACTGCACTCCCTATGTAGCAACTGATAGGAAACTGTTCTCTATAAAACAGCTCATACCTAGAATAGAAACTAATACTGAACTTAGACCCGACTATAATAGAACAATTCAAATGGCAGAAAGCTCCCGTCTAACATATGCCAACTTTACCCGGCAACCTGATATGTTCAGGCAGCGGTCTGATATTCTCGCGCGGTGCTTAGGCAACTTAAAACAGCTCGCAAATAACTTAACTTGGCCCAAAGTAACTTTACTGCAGTGCACAGATAACTTAATGCGGCTCGTAGATAACCCGACACGGGGTATAGCTAACCCAATATGGCTTGCATATAACTCAACACGGTGCTCGAAAAACAACATGCGGTTAACAAATAACTTAAATAAACCCACATACTTTTCGAAGCGGCTTGCGGCTAACTTGAAGCGGGTCACGGTAAACTTAGCTCGGCTTTCAAATAACTTAGAACGGAATGCAATACACCTTAATAGTACTAATAATAACTTGAAGCGGTTTTTGGATAAACAATCTTGGAGTTTAATAAACCGGAAGCGGCATACGGCCAACCCAATGTTGTGGCTTGATAACTTTAATAAGCCAACAGATAGCCTGATGCGGACGGCCTCGCACCCAAAGCGGTCTTCGGTACACTCACCACGCAATGCAGATAACTTGAACTGGAATGCATCCAACCGGATAGGATCAACTATTAATTGTAAGCGGCTCAAGGATAAACAATCACAGGACTCGGGTAACCCGAAGCAGCATACGGCCAACTCAACACGGCGGTTTGATAACTCTAATATGCCTATAGATAACTTGAAGCGGTCCGTTTCTAACTTTAAGCGGTCTTTGGATAACTTGTTTTGGCTTTCAAATAACCTAATGCGGAATGCGGTCAAGCGGTGTACCGATAAACTAATACGGAGCCCGGAAATAACGTGGCGGTACACATCAAATTTAACGCGGTGGACGGATAAATTAAAAAAGTCTATGTTCAAACTGACATGTACCGAAAATAAATCTATGTGTTTTGTTGGTAAAACTACATACACGACACCTCGAGAACTTAAGTTTGGACATAGTAAACTCAGCACGGACCGAAATATATTTTAAATGGAGGTAATAATTGATAAAGACATAAGTGGCAGCATAATTATGACATATTACATAATGCGACACCTCCTGAGATGTGAGGAAAATATTAAAACACGAGCAGAACTGCAAACAACCACTTACGGGCCCACTATCATGTTTCTTCATTTAATGGCGGGACTCAGCAAAATGAAGTTGAACCCCGAACAATATTTTCCGGGGCCTAGAGTCATAATACACCTAGCCCACAAGAGACCTAAGGCCTGCAAAAGGATAAGCAAGAGCGCCTTGAAATATATGATTCAAAACCCCAAAATGGCATGGCTTTGGGAGAGGACACGGACCCAAAATACAAAGAAATCTAAAATGAAATTACCTCAAAGAATAACGAAACACAAAACCCTCCGCAAGAAGGATAACGATACCAAACAACATAATGTGCCTGAACCTGATCAGATGTTAAGCGGTGGAGCAAGCACCGAAGATAATGCAGTAGATGAAAATAAAATGGCCACGGAATCATTTCTCTCGGAAAAGGGGTGGTTAAATGCAACTCATGTTGGTGATGCCATGAAAATACGGGACCCGAGTACCATTGCCCCCATGGACCTCACAGACATGATGCTAAAGATGACAGTGGAGGACCAAAAACTCACACAACTCATTAACAGCAGACTCAAAAAATATGGCCACACACAAATAGGCGTGTGTGACAATATTCATTGGCGTCTCATAATGATCCGCTTATCGTCATCTGTCTGGGAAAATAGAAGCTTATATATATGATCCTTTTGGAGATAAAGCCGAAAGAGAAACTGCTGGACTTTAGGTTCAGGGTTATTATTATGGGCTCTGATAGCCCCTAGCCTGACCTGTCTCTGATCGGAACCGTGACTCCGCTAGTAGCTAGGATGACAGTACAGTAGTACTGTACTGTCAGTCATTATTTCGTATTATCCGGGTTTCCGAGATGCATGATAAAAGCACTCGGCCGGACTGTTTATGGAGCTTAGCCAGTTCGTTTTCACCGAGCGGAACACCTGTTCTCGCAGGTTATGCGCGTCACCACTTTCCCGGTAATTCTGATGGCACGGCGCCTAGCTGCTGCCATGATTGGCTAAGTTTTGACACAGAGATGGGGTGGGCGCCCCCTTAGGCAGTAGTTGACCTTTTCGCAGCATGGCCTCTCCTTGAGGTGGAGATCAGTTTGGGACATTTTTCGGCAGCAGTATCGTCGCTCGCTATGGCTTCTTTTTACGTTTCACCTGGCCGGTGGAGAGGGCATTCCGCGTATTGTGGGTCGCAACCACTTTTAGCCAATCGGCTCATGACCTGTTCGATGTTGTTTTTATCGCTGAGACTTCTGCAGGAATTGGCCGCTGCGTCTACTGATTTAACTACTGCCGCCACACTAGCCCACGCTCCCCATCTCACCGTCATTTTGAAAATGGATACACCGCAGAGACCACGTACACGCGCTAGGGCGCGTAAATTAGCAACAATTTTTGATGATGTTGGAGCGTTGAATGCAGCCACGCACGCCCACGACTCCGCATTTGGATTCGGCTGCGTCGGAAGCTTCGGCTGCGGCTGCCACCCTCGTGCACCGGTTGCGCAGAGATTCATTTGACGTTCAAAGTTCCAAAACCGCAGCAACGAAAGTACTGGGCGACAAAGCTGCAAAATTCCGTGGGGACGAAACATCAGCTTCGGACATTTTTTCTCAATTGGTATCCGAGCTGCAGCAGCTCTTCACGTTGCAGTCGACGGCATTCGCACCCCTGTTTGACCTGACTGCTGCTGACACCCCTGTTCTGCCTGCTGCCAATGAACTCTTGTACTCTGTGCTGCTGCTGCTGACTGCGCCAGGGTCTCCTGCCCGTAATTGGGTAGAGGCTTCTGGCGCGGATGTTCCTGCTGATGGCAAACGCGCCACCCTGGAGGTGGTGCGTATGCTTGCTGACGCGTCGACTCCGTTCGATGCTTTGACTGAGCTGCTTGAGGTGAGGATCTCTGACGAGTGTGACCCTGATGCGGGGATTCGCCTCTTCAACAGCTGTCTTCGGGATGCACAGCGTCTGACGACGCTGCCCGAAGACGCTGTTAAGAGACAATTCCTCTCTGCTCTGTCTGGGCCGGCTTACGCCACGCTGGTTGACTCGTTTGCTCGAGCTGACCAGCGTGCGGCTGTAAGTCTGCTCACCCTGCAGGCACGCGTGCGCGAGCAGTACCGCTGCGGGCGGCTCTCGGGCAAGCGCACTGCAGGGCGCCCCATGTCTGTAGCATCTTGCACCACTGACACTGGCCTGGCTTCGGCCATTGATCGGCTCAGTGCTCAGTTGGTCAAGTTGCAGCGGGATGTGGATTCCCTTAAGAGGAGTGGCCCCAAGCCGCCTCCTGGGAAGCACACTCCGCGCAATTTCCACCGACCTGGAGTGCAGCCGCTTGCTCATTCCACCTCTCCGGAGGTGGCTTTTGACAAGCGGTCTGGCACCTTTGTCCCAACGTGCAGGCACGACAAGTGCCGCGCCGTTGGATCAAAGCATTGGCTCAGTGAGTGTCCTCACAAGGACACTCACCCCTTGTCCATCTCGGCATCCTACTGCCAAGCCGTCGAGTCTTATGACTCCGACGTGCTTGCCCTTCGTTTTCAGCGGTACTATGACGCTGGAGATGAAGGGTCCATGGAGCGCTTGTGTGCTCTCGTGGGGCAACCTGAAATCTGTGAACTGTCTGCGCACTCCTTTGCTCCAGAGCCTACGGCTCTGCAGCAGTTCAAGGATGCTGCTGCCTCTGCTGAGTCTGCACCTGCCGAGCATCTATCTATTGGCCGTGTTGCATTTGCTGCGGTCAGCGGTCCGCTTGCTGGTGGTGTTGCTGAGCCGGCCACTGACAAGCAGCTGCTGCCGGAGGCCTCTGCGCCTGTGCATGGTGAGCCGGTTGACTTGCATGGAGTCAACCGTGCCGCCTTTGTGCCGCCGTCGGCCTCCCTGGCTCTCGGCCCAATGGCTTCTGCTGACAGTTCTTTCAAAACATTCAACACTGTCCACCCTGACTGGTTTGACATTGACCCTGAGCCTGTTGATGTCTGTGACTCCGATGATGATGGGGAGGGCTCCAACTACCCTCCTGGTGTCTGCCTGACTGAAATTGACGGGGGTGCACCGCCGGCGGCTGCAGCATTTCGGCGGTTCGGAGTCCCCAGAGGCTCCAGGCCATTTGGCATCGGTGAATTTGCACTCACTCTCTTCATGGTGGCTACGTTTCTGTTCAGTGCTACGGCGATGCCGACCCTCGTGGTCGGCGGTGGTGTCAGGGGCCTGGTTGAGCCCGGAGCCACTTACGGCTACGATTCACTACGGTCCCATGAAGCACTACTGGATTCTCTTAACCCGCCTACGGTGCCTGCTGTTTCGTCATTGCCGCTGCAGGATGTGCCGCGGCTCTTTTCTCAATCGACCTCGGCTACTTACCAGTCTGATGGTTTTGCCACTCCACTCTGGGATCCGCCTGACCCGCTTGGGTCTGGTGGTGTCAACATTTATGATGTCTATTCTCAATTGACTTCAGATGCTTTTCTTGATTGGAATCCGTCAGCTGAACCCGGCTCTGCCGACCAGCTTTACAGTGGCTAGAGTCTGCTTAATTCAACTCCTGGAGGTGTGATTAGCCTTAGCCGCAGTGGTGGGTTGTGCCGGGACGAGTCCCCGGGCACCCAGCTAAAAGTATATATGTTTCCAGTGAAGTGCTGTTTGTTATCTGTTTAGTTTGCTCCGCTTGCCTAGCCCTATTTATAGCTACGGTCACAGCTCCGGGTGGTGTGCTGGACTTTAGGTTCAGGGTTATTATTATGGGCTCTGATAGCCCCTAGCCTGACCTGTCTCTGATCGGAACCGTGACTCCGCTAGTAGCTAGGATGACAGTACAGTAGTACTGTACTGTCAGTCATCATTATTTCGTATTATCCGGGTTTCCGAGATGCATGATAAAAGCACTCGGCCGGACTGTTTAGGGAGCTTAGCCAGTTCGTTTTCACCGAGCGGAACACCTGTTCTCGCAGAAACCATCAATATGATTGTGGTAGCACTCAGAACCTGGCTGAAAAATCTCAAAGCCACTACAGAATATAAGGAATCCACAATTACCATTAGCAAGGATACATTTCAAACAGATACATACAACTGTGGCACATGGGTAGCAAAAATCGCCTTCAGATGGGCCCAATGGAACAGAGGTTCACATCAGACCACATTTTTCGAGCACCTAAAATGTGACCTATGTAGTGGAGAGTATGGCGACAAAACAATGCAAAAAGAAATACATAAATACCGATTAGAAATGAGGAAAGCATTAGAGCTGATGGCCAATAATACCCGCAACACACTGGAGCTCAAAAACTTGGAGCCCGCTGGAAATGACGCTGCAATCAGCGGCTCAAATATGACTTCACCTGCTCACCATATCCTCACACGTAGAGGTGCCACACCTAAAAAGCAGATAGAAACTCTGATAGAAACTTTTAGGCTGGAATGGAAGACACACACCACTAATGAAACAATTGTTTCAGAAACCATCAAATCACATAGGAAATATCATCACACCTCGAACACGGATAACACCAACATTCAAATTCATCTTCTTGTGATCAATGAAATATGGTCAACTGCAGTCCACATCATTCCAGAAAGAAAGATTATTTATTGTGATTTTGATATCCCCACCAATAAACACCAAAAAGACATTCTCACACTCCTCCCTCAAGACCTGAGTGCGCACCGCATAACCTTGAAACTGGGAGTACATCCGAACAACATGGGGATTTTCAATTTTACACTAGCCCACAAAGCCTTTCACATCCTGCACAACACTAAATTCTTCTCGGCAGCACAATTAAACAAAGATCTACTATACGAACTTGAAAACCTAAATATTAGAATTCTACCACAAACGGGCAGAGAAGCTAGGATAACCAAACACGAAAATAACAAAGCCATTTCGACCATACGACAATCACTAAGAACTCACCTCCCGAAAGTTGATACACATCCAACAAAGCCAAATCCTGAAAACAAAGACTGTAAACCCGCCAACACCGCTTATAATCACCACATCTCAGGCAAAGGAAAGCTTTCTTGCGATCCTCACACATATGGATACCGTAGGAAACACTCTCACAAACAAAAGAGAATAATCCTTAAAACCAAATGCACAAACAAAATCTTTGATTGTGAGAACAGCTATGACGCAGATGGCAAATGCATACTACAAAAAGCAAAACACAAAAGCGTCACTAAACAGTCAGAAGAGTTTGACCGACTTACAAAACTACAACTAGCACAACACTCTGACAATTTGATTATAATGGGTATGAATATGAGAGGCCTCCGACACCACAAAGAAGATAAAGACAGTTTGGTTAAATTAGAAACAATATGCAATCTTTTAATTGACAGACGGGCCGATATAATATGTATATCAGAAACCAAGGTGAATACTGAAAACCTTGCATTAATTAAAACCCTAATGACACAAAAAGGAATTCAATTTCGCACATCTCATGTAAATGAAAGAGCTTCCATTGGCTCCATGATCCTATGGAATCCGAAAAGCTAACCACTTTCCACCTCGGTTACCACAATTGATGGAGATGCAAAGAGAGCAGTAATGACCAAATTTTCAGGAAATAACGGGTTTGAGCTTTACATAGCTAGTGGCTATATGAATGATGCCACACTAGTAGATGAACAAATGGAATTATATGACACACTCACTGACTGGGTAGGAAAGGCAGGAAATAATCCAAAAAAGGCCTACATAGAGATAGGTGACAAAAACTGTACCATGACCCCAAATCAGCGGGTGTCAGGTGGAAATTACATGTCATATCAAGAGCAGGTTGAGAAGAATAAGCATCTTTTAACTTATTTCAACAATGACAGATGTTCTCTTAATGAACTGATAATGGACCGTAACCCAAACACGGAAATTTTCACACATGTTATATCCAAAAACTCAAAAGCAAAACTTACCCATATCATGGCCAACACAACTATGGCAGAATTGACAGTTAAAACTGGATGGACGGAGGAAAACCCTTATATCATCTCCGACCACGGGATAGTATGGGCTGAATTTAAGCTCCCTCGAAACGACACCAAACCGGAGATTTCTACAGATACAACTTTGCCAACACTTAGATTCAACGGTGCCAAGGAAACCATACATGATGAGTACCCAGGGTACCCAATCAGAATGGCAAACAAAAATAAGGATACAAAAAGGAAAATAAACAATAAAGATATTGTAGGACTCCTTGAAGCAAACGGATACAGCACAAATGAACTTGTGCACGCGTGCATCAATAAAGACAAAGCAAGAGCCGCTATTAGCACCATCAAGGGCGACACCACTGATCTCGATCTCAAACGGGATAATGCAGACGGCAGCCCCATAACAGTGAACAAGCTCATAGCAAAAAATGAAGAGACAGACAGCATAGGACAATGTCTAAAATGGCACAACAAACCCAAGGAATGGTGGATTCACCTTAATAGCCCATGGCACGCAGCTCACTTACTCTCTAGAGGAAAGGGGATGCCAGAAGGTGGTTTCAACTTAGGCCATAACGTCAAAGATGACATTTGGCATATAGGTTCGCCTCACCTACTAAACAGGAAAGATGTAAATGCCTATCTCAAACGACACCTTTCATTCAGCTCACTGGAAGTTAAGAAAATCACGAAATCCAGCACAGATGATCACATGACCTGCTGGGATATCCTTCTTCAACCCCATATGCCTGCTAAATTCTGGAACCTGTACGGATCTGAGATACACTCGGGAAAAATAGACTGCACAGCCCATTTATTCCAATACGCAACAGGCTGGGTGTCTTACACTGAAAGACTACATAGCACACTCGAAATGGAAAATGGTTCGGAAGCAGCCAGAAACGGCGGCACTGGCCTCAAGGAAATGCACCCTGACGCGACATGGGACACCCTGCACAAATTGGCACATCAGGCGGCAAGTGACGCCTTTGGCACCAAGAATCTGAACAAAACTGGGAGGTCCGAAAAACCATCAGCAGTATCTAACTATATATACAAATGGCTGAACACAGTACGCCGCACCATCAAATATTTGGACACAAGAACTGGGAATCTGAGCAGCAACATGCATTTGATAATCTCAAAAGTGCCATCTGCCATGCTCCAGTATTACAGCTTCCAGATCAGAAACTGCCATCTATTATGGAGGTCGATGGATCAGGCACACACGTTGGCCAAGTAGTATTGCAGGATCAAGGAAAAGCTATGAAGCCATGTGGCTATCACAGCGTCACTCTTTCTGATACACAGAGACGTTGGCCTATTCCTGAGATCGAGCTATTTGCCATTGTGGAGGGCTTCCGATTCTTTCGCCACATCTTGCTGGGAGCTCCTGAGACTATTGTTCGCTCAGATCATCAGCCACTGGTTTATTTCCAGTCCAAATCCACACTAAGCCCCAAACAGGCGAGGTGGTTGGATGAGCTCTCCGAGTACAACTTTCGAATAGAGCACATTTCTGGCGAGAAGAATAAGGTTGCAGATGCACTTACCCGTATTTCTACACTCTTTGAACTCACTGATTGTCTGCAACATATAGACGTCGGCGAACGCCAGAAAACGAGGAGACACAAACCTTATGGTCAGTCACATATACGATATTGTGTGCCTAAGACAAAATGGCTTGATGTATCTCTTGACTGGATTACTGACCTGCCTATCACCACTAATGGGCACGACAGTATATTTGTGGTAATGTGCCAATTCTCTCATCGTTGTCATCTCATTCCCTTCAACATGACCTGGACTGCTCAGCATACTGCTTCAATATATATGCAGCATATCTTCAAGCTCCATGGTCTTCCGAGGAACATCATCTCAGATCGAGACCCCAGATTTACTTCTTCATTCCGGCAAACACTGTGGAAATCTACTGGTACGAGATTGTCTATGACGTCTTCACACCATCCACAGTCGAATGCAAGCAATGAGAGAAGCCATGCCTTCATAGAGGACATCCTCAGGTATTTTTCATTTTGTTTGATGCATGATTCACCATCCTCTGGTTTATAACTGATTAGATAGTATTTTTCTCCTCGGGTGTTGTTGCAATGATACTTCAGCCAATTCGTGGGAGGACAAGTTGCCTCTGGTGGAGTTTGCAATTAACAACATGGTTTCTGCTACGACTGGTTACACACCATTTTATCTCGACTCGATGGCGCAGCCACTTTCGCCTCATGATCTGGCAATCACTATTCCGCCAGAAGCTCCTGTTCCAATACAGAATGCTATTCGAGATCATTTTGACCAGTACTCGGCTGTACATGCCAACGCGGTAGATAACATTTCCCGAGCAGCAGAGACAAACCGAGCCAGATTCAATAAGACTCACATGCCCCGACAATTTGCAGTAGGGCAGAAAGTTCTTCTACGGACTGAGTTTATTCAATGGACTGGTTTGATAGAGGCAGGCAGACACTTTAAGCAGCCATACATTGGGCCGTTTATCATATCTAAAGTGCTCAGCCATGGACGTGCTTATGAGTTAGATTTCGGGGATCTCGACATTCGTATCCATCCGGTTCAGCCTGTATCCAGAATATAGTTGTGCAATGACTCAATCCAAGCACCTTTGCCTCTGCCACAGATGATCACGCACCGAAGAAGGGCAACCACTGTTTGAGATATCACATACAGTATACTCTCAAATAAGATCACTAGAGGTGTCAAGTACTATTTAGTGCGATATGCAGGCTACGGCCCTGAGTATGACACCTGGGTCAAAGGCACAGAGCTGACCGATACAGCAGACATAATAGTTGCCTATGAAGGCTAACATTATATTAAGCCTATTGCCCTTACTTCTTGTAATATATACTAATACATGTCGATCATCTATATATCTTGCTCTTAATGTTCTGTCATTATGTTGCATAAGAAGCAGGAAATTGATCCTTCCTTGCTAAGGTGTAGTGAGCCTTGTACCAAATCATACCCTTGCACAGATACGCATATATGCGGGTACCATATCTGTGGATAAATAAAAACTGCGATGCTACCTTTGCCAGACCGTGGTTTATCGTTCGGATCTTATGGCCGGTAATCCGTAGCTACCGGATACTGAGGTGGACGGAGTTGTGATCCTGAGTTATGATTGACATACATAACTAAACGAATTTCACATTAGTACGTTGTCGAATCCACTCTATGAAATGTTCGTCAGAGCGCGCGTACCGGACCGACAAATAAAAGGAGAACTGGGGCAGATCGGGTGAGGATTTAAAGTGGACTCATAGAGACCCTCCGATATCTCGTTAAGCAGGGCCCACTCCGTTTGCATTAAACCAAGCCCCCAAAACGGGCTCTCCATAGTATTCCTGTGAACTTCGGGGAAGTAAGCTCTCTGAAGGGAGGAAGAGGTGGATGCATTATATAAAGCCGTAAAAACGTATTCGTTTTTAATTCGTCACTCTGAAATACGATACGAACGGCAGCGCAATATCTATCCGTAACGTAAACCTCGGAAGATACCTTGAAACGTCACTCTGAAATACGATACGCAATTCATGGGGGCAACATCCTAAGAACTGTAAGGCTAAATGCCTAAGGTGAGGGTTTAAAGTGGACTCAGTTCCCCCCAATATCCTAAAAACACCTTGAGGGACGCCTCATCGGTGTAAGAAGACTGGTACCAGCTCAACAACAAAGACATCAAAGACATATACAAAGGTATGCACCCTATATTGTGAGGTCACAACTCTTCTAAGAGGGGAGATCTGTCAGGGATATGACCGATGACATATGTGTCATACATGTCATACGTGTCATGCATATCATACATGTCATACCATGTCATGTCATGTCATGCCATGTCATATGTTATAATGACATACAGTTGCTGGAATAGTCACACCGCTTGCTTTGTGACTCTTCCTATAGTAGTGTGTATGACTGTCACCCGAACCCGAACCCTAACTGTTTATGCCCGTTATATCGGGTTAACTGATCAACTTTATTACATTCTGAGAATACCTTCACTGAGTGAATATATCCCGAGCCCTAGGGGTATATCCAACAGGTTTGGCCCCACGCACTCTTTATATAGACACTGCGTAGTTTGGCCATGTCAGGCTAAACACCGGCGCTTGAGATGGAGTGAGGGGCTCCTCTAGAGGCGCGGCGGAGCGGTATGGCCTAGTTACGTGGCTGGTTGATTGGACTTACGGAGAGCTCGGGCTCGTGGCTGCTTGATTTTCCCGTACTACGCGTTGGTAGACGTTGGAATTTTGGTCGGATCCGACACCAAGTTCCTTGGCCGCGTTGTTAGATCCACATGCACGTTTGGGGAATCTTTTACGCCGCAGCTCTCCTTCTTTTCCTCGACAACCGCCTTACGACTTTTGGCCGCCGCTCCTTCCGCACCTCGCCACATTTTCCCTCACTTCGTCTCTATAGTCTTCTACATCATGGTTGCGACTAGATTGACATCCAGTATGGCGTCACGCCGACGCTCGCTAGCTACAATTTTCGACTCCGCTGCCGCACGTAATTCCGTCACGCCGGCTACGCCGGCGCCTGCTGGTGCTCCAGCTGCGAACTCCGCCCAAGCCGTATTCTTGGCGGGTGTTCGCTCGCTCACGCGTGAGCGCTTCGACGAGAGCGTGGCGAAGCACGTCATCCGGAAATGCTTTCCCGACAAGCATGACCGATTTACGGGTACGGAGTCGAACGCTCAGGTGCTCCTCTCCAAGCTGGTGCCTGCTCTCCAGGAGGCATTCGAGGCCGAGGACGCGCTGTTTGCCCCTATGTTCGACTTGGAGGACACACTCCACGTTGGCCGTGCGGCCCGAGGCCAACAAGCTCCTCTTCTCAACTCTCGAGCTCATTGTGTCTCCCGCCTCTCCAGCGGGTGACTGGCTCGAGGCGTCTGCGACCTTGCACCCTCTAGACGGCAAGCGGGCCCTGCTGGAGCTCGCACGGCGTCTGCTGGACTCCGGTGCACCCTTCCAGGGGACGTCGGACCTCCTTGCTTGGCGTCCGTTTTAAGGCCCACACCGACCCGTCCGAGTCCATCACGGACTTCAACGCGGCCTTACGGTCCGCCAGGAGGCGCAACACTCTCGACGATGACGAGGTGAAGGAGCTGTTCCTCGCGGCGCTGGACCCGGGGTTCTACGCGCCGGTGGTGTCGCGACTCTTCACGCATCAGCAGCGGGCGGCCGTGGACCTCCTCACCATTCAGCAATGGGTCCTCGAGTGCTACAGTAAGGCAGCCGGGTAATTTTTTTTGGTAATTACCGGGAGGGTAATTACCGGTAAATTACCGAGTATTACCGAGCCCCATAATCGGGTTCCTCCCATACTTAAGGATCTTACCGGTAATTACCATGGTAATGCAGTATTACCATGGTAAATTACCGATTCGAGCTCAGATTACCGTCGATTTTACCAGAAATGATGATGACCAGATCGGTGGCGATAGCTTTTTCGCAATGGATCAACTAGAAACTTTGCGGCACACCCGAAAGCACGCCAAGCTTTCGGGTGTGCTAGAGAGCGACCTGGACCTCGAACAGTCCAAAATTTCATTACAAAGTTCTCGATCGGATCAGGGATGGCATCCGGTGCGGATACTTGTGGGGACGATATGTCCCTCACTCCTGGGGCGTCGATTTAGTCGATTGGAAAGATTCCTATGGCAACGTGCACAGAGTGCCCAAAGACATCTACGACGCTTTGAGCACTCCCCTGCGTGGCCAGTCTGGCTTCGGTGACAAGCACGAGTTCTTATTGAGCTTGTTTCATGACGTGGCAGAATACCAGCAAACTTTGCAGTCCGAGAAAACGTGTGCTCACTTCTGTCTGCACATCTCTGCAAAATTCTTCGCTTGATTATGTACTCACATTGCTTAGCATGTGCTATAGCACAAACCCAAACAATTCTAATGGCCATTATCTATCCATAGAAATTTTCAAAAACAGTTTCCGCGCCCCGAGGCGAAAGTTAGGTCATTTCGTGCAGGCGGTAATACTTTGGTAATACCGCCGAAAGTATTACCGGTAAATTACCCGGTATTACCGGGGCCCATTTCCAAATTACCGGTAATTAGGCTGCCTTATGCTACAGTACGCCCGACACGTTGCAGCCGGTACGCACACTGCCTCGTTCACCTTGTCCGCGGCAGCCGTGGCCACTGACGGCGACACCTCGCAGCTGTCCGACCTCACGGCCATCATCCTCGACGTGAAGGCGGCAGCTGAAGGTCCTCACGGACAAGGTCAACGGGCGGGGTTTTACCCCGCGGGCGGACAAGAACAAGATCGGCAACGGGGGAGGCGGCTCCGGTGTTCGTTTTGCGGCAGGTGACCTCCCGACGGGGGGAAACTGGCCGCAGTCGCAGGTGAGGAAGCGCGTTGCTTTCCACAAGGGAAGCGGTGACTTCATCCCGTTCTGCCAAAACTCGACGTGCAAGAAGGACGAGTCCCGGCACTGGCACCGTGACTGCCCGAATGGCGGCAAGCATGGAGCTGGGGGAGGCTTCCACAGCTTCTCCCTCGGTGACATCGAGAACGACTTGCTGGCGGAGCAGTTTCAGACGGCCATGGACGAGCACGACAGCGCGCGGTTCGATGCGCTTTGCCTTCTGGCAGGGGGCAAGCCGGAGATGCTCGACGGCGTTTCGGCGTGTTCCTTCGGGATCGGGCCGGAGCGGGAAGGCGGTGCGTTGCAGGACTTCCTGCCCTACTGCCAGCCTGCCACCCACATGGGCGGCTTCACGGTCGGTGGTGTCGAGAGCGGGATCTCGGCTGCCGCTTGCACGCATGTCCGAGAGGACCCACCGCCGGCTCCACCGCAGGCGGCAATCGAGCATGTTTACCCGGACGAGTCGGAGGCGTCCGACGCCGGTGACATGATGCCGGTGGACCCCATGCACGAGCACGAGCCCGACCTCTGCTTTGCGGACAAGATCGCGCGGATGGGGGGACTCTATCTCGATCACGGCTGAGGGCAAGGACTTCGCGATGCGGTACATGCACACCGAGTCGGAGACCGACTCTTGCGACGGCGACGTGGACGACTCTGCAGCCACTACATTCTGAACGGGGGTCAAAAAGGCCGTTAAATAAGGGCGGAACTGAGCGGCGAAATTGATCGCGACGAAATCTGTCGTTGGATATTTATTTTCCGACGGTGGATTATAGGGCGGAACTGAGCGGCGAAAATTTTTATAGCCTCCGATTGGTAGCGATGACATGAACACCATCCATGAGAAGAATGAATCGTCTCCGAAGTTGATGCGGATTGGATATACAAATTTCAGATCTCGACACGTCGTCACAAATATTCCGTCTGAAAAGTGAAGATACCGATCGCTTGGCGCTTGGCTCGGTGTGACGAACAGGATTTGTGCCCGACACATTTCAGGTCGCAGCTCAACAATTCAATATTATCTTTGAGGCGGTGTTCCCTGTTCACCTGTTGACTTTCATAGTACGCGCGGGACGGTTTATGCTGAGCTACGTACTTTCTCGTCTGAAAGTTTGATTATTCTCACGGAGTGGCTACAGCTCTCAGTATGAGAGGGACTTTGCACGCACTTTGATGATTGGAGCACGGGACAATCTTAGCTGTGCTGTTTTCGCTCTTGTTTCGCCACCCCAGAGCAAACAGTTATGCTTCGGTTTTTGACAGTTGTTTTTGCAGGCGTCTCCAGAATTCGTTCGTTGTTTTCCTAGGTGTATCCGGCTTTTCTTCGTTATGGGGAATTTCCGAGCCAGTGGACTTCTGTCGGTATGATGGCGACGTCAGCACTTACAGTATTTTGTCTTTATGATATGAACGCTCCATGACTCTCCGTTCGAGGCAGCGGGTATTTTTCGTAGACTTACTTTCGGGTGATGTCATTGCTTTGAACAGCTGACTTTATTTTCTGATAACGATCCCCTTTATTTTTCGAGATCCCCTGCTGTTGACAACCGTGAGAGCGAAGCCCGACAGCTTTTCTGTCGGCATGGGTTCAACTTCCAACGCTCTGGCTGAGTGACTGTTATGTCTTGTGTAGGTTCCTGCGCCGAAGTCCCTGATTGCGCTTCCGTTTTTAGGAAGTACCCGCCCGGGGTGTAGTCTGCTGTCTGCTGCTTTTTGAACGTTAAGGGTATTTGTGAGTGCGATGGCGCCTGTTACCGAACGCTGTCGCTGTTTACTTCTCCTAGCGTACACGTCCGCCAATGTCATTTCCCTAGGCAGTCGATGTTACTATCTTGTGACGTATCTAATCTTCGATATCCCCAGCTGTTGACAACCGTGAGAGCGAAGTCCGACAGCTTTTCTGTCGGCATGGGTTTAATTCCCATCGCTCTGGCTGAGTTAGCTGTGTGTTTCACGCAGGTCCTAAAGGAGTCTCTTTGTTTTCTTCCAATTTAGCCTGTGCCCTTATTTAGATTGAATAGGTCTCAAGAAGTGTTTCGGTTTAGAATGCACGTGCATACGGCCCTGTGTACACCTGCATCCACGCTGCATACGGTACCGGTGCCAGATTGTACTGCGCATACGGTACTGTGTGCACCTGCGACTTTCTTCGTTGCATGATGATTTGTAGAGATTTTGTAATAAGTAATCCACCATCCAAGGTTTGTTATTTTCCAGTCTAGCACCTCCCGCTTATGCTAGCTGTGCATTAGTATGTTTCATCTTACCGTGGCGGTTGTTGCAAGCCATCTGAGACTAAGTAAATATTTATTCATCACACAACACGATAATAAAGATTACTTGCACATCATAATATATGAACTGTCTGCATAGATTTACATAGCGTGATTGCTAGCGTAATGAGTTGTGAAACTTGCGACGTGAACCGTGACGGACACTCTGTGGTACTGAGCGTGTGCACGCTTGCATGATGAAAATCAGATTCAGTATGGACTTATGAAACTTCATTAAATTTATTCATCGTTGGAAACGAAGAGTCATATTTTATTCTCGTCTGCGATGTTTAATTTGTCGGAGGAAAATCAAATCTACAAAGCATTTTCACTCGTGTCAAGAATAAAAAATGTGTACCGTACATGCCAAGGGAATAATAAATGAATCGTACGGCATGGGATATGTCGGTTACAAAATTATTTAACGGCCTTTTTGACCCCCGTTCAGAATGTAGTGCTGGGTAGGTGTGACTCTATTGACGGTGAGGATGCGGTCCCGCGCCCTACAGCATCTCGTCAGGGATGCGGTGCACCGCCTTGGGGGTTTGCCCGCTCTTCGGCGATTACGGTAATGCTTTGTGCGTTCTTCTGTGTATGCGCCACTGCGGCGCCACTCACGGCTGCCGCCCCTGGCGAGGCGTGTGCACCGGACTACACCGGCCTGGAGGTCGGTGGTGCTGCTGAGGCAACCACCAACGAGCCTGCATTCACTTCTGCGGCGCCGGCTGCTATTCCGCCGCATCGGCAAACGCGGTATCGGGAGCTGCGGCAGGGGTTCCACACTCTCCGCAATGTCCCGCGGCCGCCATGGCTGTATAACCCCGACCCTGATTATGTTCCACAGTCACCACCTTACCCGCCACCGCCGTACTCGTCCGATGACGAGGAGCACAGCTCTGGAGACCAAGCGGCTGTGCACGACGATCGACGAAATCCAGGTTCCTTTTCTGGCTCCACGAATGATTCAAACACGGCATCGACGACTTCAATTCACGGCACCGTGACTGTGCTGCGGGCTGGCACAACAGTGCCACCGCCAACTAGTGGCTAGCAAGTTAATCATGCCGCTCCTGCGCAGTGAGGTTGACCGTAGCTGTATGTGCAGAGGGGTCCGATCACGGACCGATTTCAGATTTGCAACTCTTGACTGGGAACAGCCCTGCCAGGAAGGACAGGCCTTCCCTTAGAACTCAGTTTCCACCGTTCTAGATGGTGTTTGTTCACAGGTTTCACCTTCGGCTAGCCAGTCACCACCCTAGGTGGTGTGCTGGAATAGTCACACCGCTTGCTTTGTGACTCTTCCTATAGTAGTGTGTATGACTGTCACCCGAACCCGAACCCTAACTGTTTATGCCCGTTATATCGGGTTAACTGGTCAACTTTATTACATTCTGAGAATACCTTCACTGAGTGAATATATCCCGAGCCCTAGGGGTATATCCAACAACAGTCGTCGAGTATTGTCAGTACGGTCGACTATGACATGTACAGTCATAATATTTGTCATCCACTCACCATGAGTGACATCTGTCATCGAGAGGCCGAGTACGGCATCTCGATGATGAAGCAAGACAAGTTCTTGAAGAACAAACTGTTCTGAGAGGACGCGTCTTCGCTTCAAGCATGAATTGAACACCATGCGGGTATCAACAGGCTAATTCGACCAGCCGATACTCTTAGTTCACCCAATGTTCTCGGGTTCACAACCCGCGATGGTGGTAACGCTTATGAAGCGTGAGGACATTGAGGTATATGAGGAGCATTGTGCTCAAGCAGATGATTCTGGACACCAGAGACTGCACTCATACCCACCAAATACTTGTTGCGCGTTGCTACAGTTCAATAGCAGCCGCAAAGTCTGAAAGGTTGAATATCAACCTTGACAGTGCCCCCAGTGTTAAGGAACGTCAAAAGGTACTTTTGGGGGATATTGTGAGCAATTCTGGACGTCGGCAGCTGCAAAAAAACGTACGTATTGCTGGTAAAATTGCGCCAAGGTTCCCCAAAGTACAGCTCCCCCCCCCCTTAGTGTGCTGGCCACACTAAAACGCAGGTCCGTGGTTACGCAAGTCCGGTGCGCAGAGGCAACGGACAGCCTCAAAGATACCAAATTGTCCCGGTGTTGCAGGGACATCATTCTATTATGTATTTTTGGTTGATCCAACGAAACGAGATCTTTTTATTGTATATTGTACACTGAACGAAATGTCAGGTTGAGCTTTGTATGCAAACTGCAGTAGTTCCGGCAGCACAACTCTGTGACCCGAAATGTACAAACCCGAATCTTTCATCATATCTCGATTCGTCATCAATTCCAATCTCGATCTTGAATCACGTTCGTTCTTTCAAAACCTGACACGATGCCAGGCTGTCATAGTGACACGATGTCATACTGTCATACTATCATCGTGTCATACTGGCATACTTGCCATTTTCTCGGAACTTCTATATCTCTCTGTCGAATCTTGGCATGATATCAGACTATCATACTGTCACGATGTCATACTATCATACTGGCATCGTATCATACTGTCATGTTGTCATACATGGCATTATTCTACATCTCTCACGTCTCAGTTCATACTATCAGCCATACGCATGACCTGCGAGAACAGGTGTTCCGCTCGGTGAAAACGAACTGGCTAAGCTCCCATAAACAGTCCGGCCGAGTGCTTTTATCATGCATCTCGGAAACCCGGATAATACGAAATAATGACTGACAGTACGGTACTACTGTACTGTCATCCTAGCTACTAGCGGAGTCACGGTTCCGATCAGAGACAGGTCAGGCTAGGGGCTATCAGAGCCCATAATAATAACCCTGAACCTAAAGTCCAGCATGACCCGTCACACTCGAGATATCACAGCCGTCGTGCCCATTTGCACATCTAGGGTTTAGGGTTGAGTGCTCCTTCCTGGTATGCTGCCTTAGCACCTCACCTCTTCGGGGTGAGGTGGTGGCATGGGAACAATGACTTTAGCCCCCCCACTGTAAGGGGGTGGCAGTATTGTCCCTGTGTCACCCCTCGACCCGTGGTGCCGGCGAGCATGTCACTGTGCTTCCCAGCTTCGGGTATAAACCACCGTATGTATTTTATTCCACCATTTGTGTTTGTTGTCACCCCGAGACTGCCACTACAAAGCTTCATTCTCGGTTGCTGTGATATATATATATATATCTACACCCTTTCTTATATATATACGTTGTATATATATATATATGTACTGTATATCACTGTCTCCTTAAAAAATCCCTAACCATTGGTTCAATAGCATGGATGTCGCTGACAGAGCAAAACCGATTGAGGCCACGGCGGTCGATTTCTCCAAGCGTCACACGTTTGGTCAAGACCGAATTGCTGGAGGGTTCAAATCCCACTCTGGATCCGCAGAATTCGCAGAATTGACCGATTTTCAAAAATTCAGGATTCGACCGAAAGAATTCCGGATTTACTCAGGATTGACCCGGTTTTGTATCTTTCGAAACCAGTTTGATTCAGGCTTGGACAGACCTGATTTTCGTCATTCGTGTCGGGATATTACGACTGTGCCTGTATCTATCGAACGCGGTTCAATCGAGGCTTCGACCGGTCGAATCCGGAGTTTTTCCAGGATTTTAGCCTATCTCGGTGCCAAGCGAATCCAAGAAAAATCTGGATTCGGCTCCGTCGAAGCCAAAAGAATTCTGGATCCGGACCAACGAATCCGGATCCGTTGTCGACACTGATTTGACAATATGTTAATACCGTCAATCTGACTATACAATGAATGTGTCCGAGTCCATTCCATTTGACCCTTAATTGCCAATATCACATTTTGTACGATTGTGCTCAATCACATTTTGATTATTTTAAAAAGTTTTTCCCCCACCTGTACGTTCACGTACTCCCTATAAAATAAATCAGAATACATCCGGATGCTCGAGAGTAGTTCTTATTCACAAAGGGCCCAAGTGTTAGAGATCGTTGTACTTGGATAACCAATCAGCATCATATGTTGGTACGTCATGCACCAGCAACATCTCTAATATATATATATCCAATCGATTGTCAAAGATGAGTTGATTTTGAACAGAATACGCTTTGCGATCGAACCAATGATGTTTAAGTTTGGACCAATCGATTGCAAGTTGTGCATATGCACCAGTGATTGCAGCATTGCACTTGGTGTGTCGCGAAGCTTGTGGGTTGAGTAACATATATGTACAACAACTTCTCGCATTACCATACCATGTATGTATCATACAAGACCACAAAACGCCTGCCGCACTCTGTATGTCCGCTTCCGAAGATGGTTATAGTGATATTGCTTGCTCCTCAGCTCCTTCGTTTATCATAACGCTTCATTCTTTAGCAGCATGCGAGACAGTCCTGACTTCGAAAAGCATTCATACCTCAGATTCTGGTGATAAAGCAGCTCGAGCCAGTTTGCATTTGCACCGTAATTTAGGATGTCATCTTGAAGACACCGTCGACAAGAATGTACCTAGCTTTCAGCTTACACAGTTTGTCCAAGAAGATCCGTCGCTGCCCTTCCAAAAGCGTATACCAAGAGTTAAACAAGTACGACACCGTGAGCATACTTCTATCTATCATGGCGAGGTAGTGTAGCTATGGACAACGTAGCTACAATGTACACTGTTGTTTCCTGTGCAAGCCCGGAAAATCGGTCTGTGGTTGCGGTGGTCCCATCGTACCATAAGCAGGGTCAGAATTCCCTACTATGCAGACACAGGTACAAGTGCTATGTTCCGTTGACTACAGTATTTAAAACGAATACTTTGATGACGTACACGTGCGAGCCGACTACAAGTCCAACAGTTGCGGAGGATAATGTCAGGAAAGAAGCCACATCAGTACTCAGCTGACGTGCTTTCAATTCGGTTGTTGAGGCTTTTATGGTATGAATTGAGAGAGTCAGCAACCGTGTAGATATATCCTTCAAGGCTTCACCTTTTTTCGGCCAACGAGCCACTCCTGTTCACTGGAATAGAACGTCGTAGTGGAAACAAAGGTCACATAGCACGAGCTGTCTTTTTCAGCGTCAGTGACAGGTTACGCGTGAGAGTTCAGAACGGACGTTATGTCTGCAACCAAGGGATGGCCGGATCACCCTTCCTGGTCCCGAATAAAATGAACTGATGAGTAGTATCCCGGAAGTGTCCAATACCCTTTGATAACTGCCAGCATCGTGTCACAAAGCCAGTACTCCTTCAACCACCAGGCCCAAGAGACTACAGCGCCAACTAGGACCTTAAAGCCAATATTGTTGTAAAGGGCAGACTATCGGAATAGTCTGTAGCAATCACAGGCGAGGTTCCATCCCAATGAAGTGCCGAGGAAGGCACTGTGTTGTGCACTAGAGATGTTTCAAGAGCGCACACGGACTCCCTCCTAAAATAGCAGTGTGCCTTTTGACTCTGGTGCAGTAGGTATGGATAGCACGCCAAAAGCTAAAAGTTCTCATATTAGGTGGTGTTGAAATAACACCATGGTAACAGTTAGCAGGGAACCGAGAGAATGTTCACCGGAAGTGTGAGCTTAGGCCTTCTTGGGGGTGGCCTTCTTGGGGGTAGCCTTCTTCTTGGGAGCAGCCTTCTTGGGAGTGGCCTTGTTCTTGGGAGCAGCGGCCTTCTTGGGAGCGGCAGGTTTCTTGGGAGCAGCGGCCTTCTTGGGCGCGGCGGCCTTCTTAGGGGCAGCGGCCTTCTTCTTGGGCGCGGCGGCCTTCTTCTTGGGGGCAGCAGCCTTCTTCTTGGGGGCAGCAGCCTTCTTCTTGGGGGCGGCCTTCTTCTTAGGCTCGGGCTTCTTGAATTCATCGCTGAGCTTGTAGCTTGCCTTCACCTTCACGAGCTTACCAGAGGCGGCAAGCTTCTTGAGCTGGGTGAAGAGGGTCTTCTTGTAATTGTCAGGGAGAGTGTAGTTGGCACCAAGGTACTTAGTAATGGCAGGAACAGACGACCCGGTGCGCTCCTTGAGAGCTACAATGGCTGCCTTGACCATCACATCATACTTGGGATGGGCAGGTGCGGCCTTGGGCTTAGCAGCGGCTTTTGGAGGCATGGTTTCTGAGGAGAGAAGTGAGAGTTGCAGAAAAGGAAGGTTGTCGGAGAATACGTGATCCCCGGAGACTTCCCGTCTTTCTAGGGTACTGCTACTGCTCAACCGCCTAGGGTCAAGACAATATTCGGTTGACATCCATATCTACTATGTAATTTCAAATGGACCAATTAAAATACAATATAAGTGTTGGGAAGGATCGAGGGGTGTCGGTTACCTCTCTGCGAAGTCAAATCGAAATGCGGAAGTGCTGCCCTCACCCCAATCCTAATCCTTTAAACCGATATGTAAGATCGATACTGTAGGGTCACAGGTCGAGGTGGTTCGGAAGCTGAAAACCAAGCTTCCTTGTCGAACAACATACTCATTCTTAGAGAGGCCAACCGAAAAATCGATGTCGTCCGATCGTAAATTTTAGGGTATCAAAATGACCGTTAGATCAGTCTGATCATAGATATATAATAATAATAATAATAAAATAATATAATAAAACATTTACGCTAGCAAAGGGGACAAAGTCCTGAGAGTGCGGTATCCCTGCAAAGCAGGCTAGTGAAAACACCAAGGGGCTACTCCCTCTGCTATAGCGCGCCCACAAAGGGGCTCAGCCCACTTTTCAACAGGGTGACATCTAGAGAAAAAGCTAAGTGCTAGGCAAAAAAACTCTAGAGGATGGAGAAGCAGCCATGGCCGGGTGAGTGGAGGGGTGGCTGAATCTGAGCGGTGGGGAGGGAAGTCGAAGAATTAAGGGGGTATTTGGAGACGTTGAGGAAGGGGGTCGTGGGTGGGCGGGGAGAGGGGGGAGGGGGGGGACGGCCCCTCCCCTTGGGGGCACGACGGAACCATCTTATATCGCAAGACTTTTGAAAATTATTGCAGGAGGGTCGGGTTTGAAGAAAGTCGTTTGACTGTTGCACAGCTTCTGTTTCTGTCATGGTTTCACTGCTCGAGATGTCAACTGTATGCGGGTCAGTGTTTAAGGTGGTGGTGGTGTTTAATAGAAACACGTCTCGCCTATTTTTGGTGTGTTGCCTACAAATTCTTGAAAGTTTTTTAAGGAGAGGTTTAATCTTGCCACGGGGAACACCTATCGTGTTGAGGACAGTACCAAAATGAGGAGGGAGGTATCCCATGAGTGTAAGAACTTTGGGCCATTTCACGGTGCTTATGAAGGGCTTGGAATTTGCGTTGGTGATTGTCGTGTCGTGGTGACCACCATAATAAGGCTCAACATCACTCTGATGATAAGGAGGGTCTTGAGTGGGCCATGGGCAAAGCGAAGAAGGCAGTACTTTGTCGCTTTCGTTCAGAACTTCATTCCAAATATCAGGGCTGACTCCTGTGTATTCTAGCCTCTTCTCCGTGACTCTGGACTTAGGAAGGACGTTGAGGAACCATCTGGCAATATTTTTCTGTGTAGGCCTCCAGTCAAAGGCTGGTTGAGTAACACTGGGTGCACTGTCTATAGCTATGATAACGACATCCGAAAAGTCATCCTTATAGCATCCGCCACCTGGAAGAACGTAGGGGTCATCACCCGTCCAATAACCATGTGGGATAAATGGAATAGTGTTATGTGGGAATCTGAAAACAAGTTTAAAGCCTTTATCAAACCATCTTTTTTGGTTTTTGGGAGACAGCGGAAGAATCCATGTTCCTGAAAATCCAGGGACGGTGTTGGCCGCTTTATGTCCCATTTCCAAGGTAGTCATAACCGCCGAAGATTTGCCCTTATCCTTCCCATCAACGAGGGGGGATTTCCGTAAACGATTCTGCCAATGCCTGTTATCGGGTCCACGTAGGCATGTCACAACTACGAACACGCTTAGAAGGGGTCCCTCGAGCACCCCCGAAAGGCCTGTCAGGCCCCCCATATTTAGTCACGTTGCCGCAGCCCATGTCAGACCCCACCGCATTTGCCCCCATCGCGCCCGTCTCAGCCGACAGCAAACGCCCCAACCATGACCCCCTTTTTCAGTAATTGTCATTCCCCCCTCAGTCACGGTCCTACCCCAGTTCATTGTCCGCTCGAGCGCCCGGAGCATATCACGTTCACCCTCCAGCTCAGATCTCCATCCCAGTATAAATCATGCACGACGCCTCGCCAAGCGCTACATCGACGTCGCCGCGACCAGCCCGTGCCGATCCGCGAGCACCGCAGAGCGTCAAGCACGACATCACGCAAAGTGACATCACGACACGGCCACACATGACGTCTCGGCGATGCTTGACAGGGCAAACGCAAGCGCGCGTTGACACCAAACGCCGCTGTCACTGGGAACCAATGTGCTGGAAACAGCTGAACAGGCAGTGGGGACCCGCTGCCGACGGTGAAACAACGGATCACTAAACTCGGATATACGAACGATATATACCCGAGATGAGTGACACAGGCTGACCACCGAAGATGACATACAGGAATGACACTAGACTGTACGAACTAGTCGTAGCGTCAATTCCAGCACACCACCTCATCTGAGGTGGACCAGCTAGTGACACTCACCACCCTAGCTACTAGAGTTTACAGAGTGCTGAAATCTGTATAGGCAGCCCTGACCGGGAGTCCCGGTGCAGGCCCCTATGACAGATTCCTAGGACCAACACTGGACTACTGACT
The DNA here is from genome assembly GCA_001247695.2 of Cymbomonas tetramitiformis. Taxonomy (NCBI): domain Eukaryota; kingdom Viridiplantae; phylum Chlorophyta; class Pyramimonadophyceae; order Pyramimonadales; family Pyramimonadaceae; genus Cymbomonas; species Cymbomonas tetramitiformis. Next base: position 43,937 of record LGRX02000985.1, read on the forward strand.
GATCTGTAGGTTCGTACTGTGACACACGCTGTGTCACAGGTAGGCTAGACACCGAGACCGTCCGAGACCGTTCCGGGTATATCTAGCTTAGGGTTTATTTATCTTACACAGTTTATCCACACGAGTACGGGACTTTCTGATATCTAGTGTACTTGGATATTCCGGTAGGTCGTGGCCCCATCCACGTTTTCTTTCCACTTGCTATCTTGGCCATGATTGGCTAAGCAGCCGCTTGAAGAGGTGGTGCGCACTTGCGCGTTTGGGTGCGACTAGGATTTGGACATGATTTTACGGTAGACGTGTTTTGCGGCTGTGAGTCATGGGCACCGCGCGTTGCTATTGCTTGGGGTTGGCAATGTTCATTTGCGTTACTTTACCTGCCTTGATCACGCTGGTTTACGTATTTTGGGCTGGTGCTCCGGACACCTTCGACCACGCCGACATTTGCAAGTGCCCTTCGCTCTTTTCGCCGCTCCGCACGTTCTGCCGTTACGTCATCCCTCCATTTCCGCCACAACACCCAAACGTGCTGCCGCGCATCATCTTTTCTCTGGCTTTCAGAAGTATGGCTACATCTACACGAGCTCGTAAACGCCTATTGAAGGACTCCGACTTGGACGCCTCTATACGGCTTATAGATGCGGTTCGGGACACCCCAACCGCTAGCACCCCGCCTGTGGTGCCCCCTAATCCTTCCAGCAACTCCGACGCCGCTGTCGCGTTGCGGAAGCATCTTGTTGACCAACACGCTGCGGTCGACGTGGTCTACAAGGGGAGACTACATCGGGCTTGGGCCAAGGGTATCCGCGAGGATATCCTTGGTTCCAAGAAACATCGTTATCGTGGTACCGACGACACCGACCGCCTCTCCGAGTTGGTGGTGCAGCTTCGGACCGAGTTTGAGTCCGCTGGGCTGGACTTGACCCCCTTTGACCTCGACGACCCCACTTCTCTGGTTATCGAGAAGGTGAATGGGCTCCTCTATGACATCTTGGCCCTCGTCGTGGAGCGGAACTCTGTGGCCGACACCTGGCTTCGGGGTACGGACTCTTCGGCTGACCGAGATGGACGTCGTGCCCTCATCGACATCATCAAGGGGAGCGTGCCGACGGTCCTTCGCGAGAGCCACCAGCAGGAGCATGCGGCGCTTCGTTATCCCGCAGGCGTTGACCCGCAGCCGATCTTGGCTCGTGAGCAACGTCTGGTGCGGGATAACCGCGCTCCTGACTGGCAGCCCACCGACGAGACCCGTAAGCTGTCACTCTACAACCGCCTCGACCCGATCTTCTACGCGGCGGTGAAGGTGCGTTATCCGCTTGCGGGTGACCTCGGCGGAGTCACTCTCCGCTCGCTGCAGGCTCTCGTCGTGGCCATCTTCCAGGCATGGGCGCAGTCGGACGAGGGGGCGTCGGCGCGTGAGAAGCGGACACTGGGGACGGGCGGTAAGCCCTCTGCGCTTATCACGTCGTCTGAGTACGCCGTTCTGCTCGAGGAGATTGCGGCCTTGAAGGCCTTGGTGCGAGGTGGCCGTGCGGGCGGGGGACAGCAGCCGCAGCCGCAGCATCGGGGGAAGCAGCATCCGAGGGGGTTTCGCGTGGGTGCAGGCAACCCCCCCGCGGTCGGCTTCGACCGCGACAGCATGAAGGCCAAGCCGCTGTGCCACCGCTGCCGCAAGGCCGGTAAGGGAGAGGTGTATCACCCGTATCGCGACTGCCCGCTTGGCGGTCGCCAACACTCACCAGCCACGGCCGCGGCTTTCTGCATTCCCATTGAGCAGGAGGACGCGGAGGGCCTGCACGCATTGGCACTCGTGCAGGTCTTCCAGGACGCGGCGGACAGCGGACCGGAGGCCTTCTCGCATGCGGCGTTGGCGTATGGTCCGCCCGCGGTGCTCTCCGCGGACGGCGTCGGTGGGATCGACGTGGCGGCCTACGGATTCAGCGTACCGCCTCCGCCTTCTGGCGGGACCGACGACGAGGACATCTTGCGGCGGCTTGACGCCCTCACCTCTGAGGTTCAGGCCGCCCAAGAGCAGGTACATTACACCCACGCATCCTTTGTTCCTGGGAGTGCGGTTGACGAGCATGCATCGGCTTTGGTGTGTGGCCCTGCCGCTGCGGCGGGGATCACACCGGAGAGGCAGGTTCCGGCAGGTGGTGCGGCGGCATCGGCGTCCGCCGTGCCGGCCCCTGCTATGCCTGTTTCGCAGGCGAAGGATGTACGGCCCGCGCCAGTTCAATCGGCGCGGGTGACCACCACAGAGGCGACATGCGGTGAGTTCGGAGGCTTCGTGCAGACAGTGAATCACGCCGCCGTCCACCCCTCTGACCTGACAGGCTATGACACGGACGACTACGAGGATTACGCCGACGGTACTTTCGCGGTGAAGCCGCGGGCTCCGTCCGGTGCTGTCGGATGCGGTGTGCCGCCTTTCGGCTTTGGCACTCCGGCGATCGGCGCTCTCGCGGTGCTCTCTCTGTTGTGCATTTCTTTTGCAGGTGTGTCTGTTTCGGCGTCCACAGCTCCTGCTATGTCGGCATGTGCACCGGCTACGGAGATGCCTTCGCCTGGTGGTGATCTCGATTGGGAAACTCCGTCATTTTACTCTACGAATGATTTTGTTGACTCGGTGATGCCAGCTCGGGATCTCTTGTTAGCTGGCGGTTTGCCACAGCTTCAGCCGCCCGAGCCTCCTGACACTTTGAGCTTTTTAGCATTTCAGGATTTGGCTCAAGCGGAGTTGGGTATTGACATGGCATTCTACTACGGCATGGCCTTACATGAGAGCGGTCCTCTTGATGCGGAGCACTACTACGGTGCTGGTTACTTTACTTCCTATTATGGGATGGACTTCCGTGAGGCCACCGCTGACTACTTTGGTACTGTCGATTGACTTCTTGCTCACTCTGGAGGCACACCAACATGGTGGTGTGCAGAACTCCTGTGACTTCAAAGACTTCTTCAATCTGGTTTATGTTTTGCTTTGACTACTTTACAATCTTCAAACTGACTTGCTAGCACGGTTCCTTTCACTTGTTTAGCGGTGCCTTAATTGCCCGTATGCTTTTGTTCACGTGCTACCTAGAGGTTTCCAATTTGTGTATCAGAATAGCACAGTTGGATTGGCAGTTAGACTTGTCACCTAGCTTCTGCCCTAACACTAACAGCCTTACATTTTCTGACTCTCCTAGCCAGTCACCACCCACAGTGCTGGGGTGGTGTGCTGAAATCTGTATAGGCAGCCCTGACTGGGAGTCCCGGTGCAGGCCCCTATGACAGATTCCTAGGACCAACACTGGACTACTGACTGATCTGTAGGTTCGTACTGTGACACACGCTGTGTCACAGGTAGGCTAGACACCGAGACCGTCCGAGACCGTTCCGGGTATATCTAGCTTAGGGTTTATTTATCTTACACAGTTTATCCACACGAGTACGGGACTTTCTGATATCTAGTGTACTTGGATATTCCGGTACAGAGAATGTAAAGAAATGTCAACTCTAGGAAGCTAGCCAAAGTCACAGGTGGCAAGATGAATGTACAGGCTAGCAAAATAATACTGCTAAGCCTAGGAAACTGCTAGTACCAATTCGGTCTGCTAAGATCAATTCTCTGCCAGCTAGTGGTGGGTGAACCCACAATCCTCGCCTGTCTGCATGTGATGGAGAATGTAAAAATAAGTCTGCCTGTCGGTTTAGCTTTTAGCTTGCTGCGAACTGAAAAGGCCTCTTGCCTGTAAATTGCTCGTCTTAATTGTGAAAAGCTGCCCGCAAGTGGTGAGACATAAAACAGCATCCTTCAGCCCAAAACTACAGCAAGTGGTGGAGAATTCAAAAGGGAACACCGCCTGTCTGTTTAAAGAAATCAATAGAAGCCATCACCAGAATCGTAACTAGCATCATCCTCATAATAAGAATCTTCATCATAAAATTCTGCACCACCAGTTTCAACGGAATCGTGGGCTCCTGCCTCCCAGGCAGCCCACTCCTCTGCGGTGTAGACATCCTCGTCGCTCATTGCAGGCTCACCCTCAAAAGAAACTGTGCCCACATGAAACTCGCTCTGCGGTAAAAATTCCTCCCCAAGTGGGGGCTCCAAAACTCCGCCATAAGATCCTCCTTGAAAACCTGTGTCCAGAGAATAATTTTGTTCCAATTGATCGGACGAAAAATGCGGAGCGGCCAAGTGGCCATCTTGCTCCTCTTCCTCCTCACAACTGTCGCTGGAATCATCGAAATACCCAAGTGGGTACTCCGATTCATCCTCATCCTCACTAGATAAACACTCCTCGAAATCGCGGCTCAACCCAGAGCCCATATAGGAAGGCGCAATTGGAGGGGCATGAACGTAATGAACTTCTGTCCTTACAGGAGGGGCCTGTTGGACAGTGTCTCTTGCCCTAGTGGCACTAGGGAAGGGTCGAGTGGTGGTAACTTGAGTTGAAATTGATCGCGAACTCAGGATAGCCATGCCATCGCCAACTCCTGTCTCACAAAGCGCAGCACGAAAACTCTCGGATTCTACGGTTGATTGCCCAACGCACTGGGCACCACCAACCTGTGCGCCAGTCTCTGAAACAACAATGTGTAAAGAAATCGGCTGAATGGGCTCCGATGAAACAGGCGAGGATTCCGCGCAACGAAAATGCGAAAGGGAGCGTGCCATAGAGCTGCATAATGATAACAGTTGAGAACGCTTGAGAGTCGCGACCCTCTCCATACTAGCATCAATAGTCGCTAAAAGAGCCATAAGCTCCTCACTCGAAGAAATCTGCTGTGAATCCATCAAAGAAAACGAGATCTAACAATGAAATAACGTAACAAAAATCGTAGGAGTCCACCCCGTCGAAATTACCCAAAGCCGTAAGCAGCCGCCTCCAGAAAATACGCAGAATTTGCTCTAAAGCGTCCCACAAGGCGTGGAGACGCTCAACCGAAAGATAGGGCGGAAATAAAATAAAATTCTACGCTAAAATTCAGTTCACGCGAACGTGAGAGGGACCATAACCTGCTGGAAACAGCTGAACAGGCAGTGGGGACCCGCTGCCGACGGTGAAACAACGGATCACTAAACTCGGATATACGAACGATATATATGCTGGATGTGACACACCGTGTGTCACTTCCTGTTATCTGTACTAGTACTCCGTACAGTACGGGTGTCACAGGTTTAGGGTTTCCGGCATAAAGCCGAGACTATCTTATGTTTATTCACTCTTATGCAAACACCGAAAGTGAAAGCATTCTGACTGTAACCCGATATATACCCGTAGCTATATATCTCACAGGTTATGGTGCGCCAGGCACCTTCCACTACTTTTGGTAGCATGATTGGCTAAACGCCTCCGCTTGGTGGGGCGTTGGGGGTCCCATTTGATGGTTGCGCTATGAGGACTCGCGGTTGAGGCACACGTCGTTACGGAGTGATTGTGTTTATCGCTGCAGCGTACCCTACGTAATTTTTTGGATGTCCACGGGATTTTCGTTTTGACTGGACCTGATCAATCTTTGTCGCGGACTTTTTGCGCAACGTGTTCTTTGACTTCCGCATTTCTACAATTGGGATTTCGCAGTTACGGACGTTTTGACTGCTTTTGCCATCACCATTTCCGCGAGTTCCTCCTCTCCGCGCCATCGCCACCTTACCCCGACGTACCCACCTATAGGATTTTTATCATGAGTATTTCTTCGCAAGCTATGCCTCCCATGGGGGCTCACAACCGGATTCGGCTAGACACAATTTTTTCCCGAGACGTTGGGATGCGCTACCGGCCGACACCTGCATCTCCAGCGGCTAATTTGACGGCCCCTGAGCGGACACGTGCTGTGGCCGTTCAAAATTCATCATGGGACGTGGATTTAATCAAAAGAACGTCTCGAGACGCTCTTGGCTCCAAGGAGGCGTCATTCCGAGGTGACGAATCGGACCGCAATGTTTTGTGGACGTCGTTGGTGACATCTTTGCAGTCGGCATTTGAGCTGAAGGACACCGCCAACGACACCCTCTTCGACTTGGCGGACGCCACCAAGGAGGTCAACAACGTCTACAACGCCATCCTCTTCACGACGTTGACATCTTTGACGAGGCCTCACTCACCCGCAAGACGTTGGGTGGACGCTTCTGGACGTGCTTCACCGCGAGATGGGAAACGAGCTTTGCTTGAGGTCACCAAGAGGCTGCTTCCTCGAGTTCTCCGACCCCTTGGGAACTACGAGGAATTGTGTGCCATCTACTTCGACTCCAAGCTCGACCCCGATCCGTTAATCCAAGACTTCGACGCCTGCCTAACGGCTATCCGCAACTCGCCCTCTGGTCCGCTCGACGACATGATGGCCAAGAAGCAGCTGCTCGCGTCCCTCGACCCCATCATGTACGACAAGGTCTCCACGCCGCTTCGACTCGACGTGGACTTGGCCAAGGTCGACCTCGAGGACATCTACGCCCACATCCTCGAGATTTGGGAGAGCGAGAACGGTGTTGGCCGCGCGAAGCAGCCTAAGCCGTCACCTCCGACTTCCCCGACTATGCTTTACTCTGGTGGGATTGACGTGAAGAGTCTCATCATGGAGTTCGAGAAGCAATTGGAAGCCGCCGCCTCTACCCTCGTGACGCTAAAGGACTCAATCGCGAAGGACGACGAGCCTCTCTCTGGATTCACTGACTCTCACCGCCACCGCCAGCAGCCTGACGGTAAGCGGGGTGTCTCCTTTCCGCCCTCACGTTGGCGGGATGAACGCAACAGGAGGGACGATGGGAAGTTCCATGGACGGAACAATCGTGTTGGGGGCTATGGCGCGCGGAAGAGCTTCCGCTTCGCCGCGAGCCCGCTCAAGACCGACGGGAATTGGAGTCAGCACCACTACAAGAAGAACTCCGCCCACAACATCTCCTTCCACGTAGCCTCTTCCGCCTTCATCCCTGAGTGCGCACGTTGTCCTCCTGGACACTACCACGACACCGCGAGTTGCCCCACGGACGACATGGCATGCGCGGAGTGCGACTTGGTGGCTGCCGACGAGAACGACGAGATCGTCTCCGAGTTCCAGACCGCCTTCGACGCTCAGGACGACGCCACCTTCGCTCGACTTTGTGGACAGCATGATCAGCCTGTTGTTCGTCACGACGAAGAGCCCTTCACCTTCGCGGACGACATCAACATTGGCCTTCGGGCACAGTACGCAGGCTTAAAGCCTTCTCCGCCCTCTCTCCTTGCTACCCGCGTGCACGAGGCGCGCACAGCTCTCCGTGAGCTGAAGCAGGTAGCCGGTGGTGCTGAGCCGGCTCCACAGCATTTTCCCATGGTTCATTTCGGCACGGCCGCGCCCGCCGTGATCGACGAGAGCATCGCAGAGCCTGAACCGCAAGTGACAACCGAGACCAACGAGAGCGCGCTAATCTTCCCGAAGCAGTTCGTCGACGACGAACCCCCCTTCGAGCAGTCCTTTATGGACGGCATGTCTGTGAAATTAGGCTTCTTCGAGCCCGAGCCACAGGTGTCAATTCAGTCCTTCAGCCCCCTGCCTCCGTACATTTCTGCCACGCATGATTCAGCTAGCGTGGCTGACTCGGAGTCTGGCGACGAGGAATTGCATGTGAACACACCGCCGCCCGCTCCACGGGTTGGTGGTGTCCGGACGCCGTCAATTGGCAGTCTCCTCACGGCAGCAGCACTGCCGGCTCTGTTCATGTGTGTGAGCATGACTTTGCTCGACACCGTCACCGCCTCTGCACTTTGTGGCGTGGAGATTGCTCCACGGGCGGTGGTGTCCGGGCAGTACTTCGATTATCAGCATTGCGCAATGGACTTCTTCCGTGACTCCGCCTTTCTGGACTCTGGACCCGCTGACCCCGACGACAACTTCAATCTGGACTCTGGTTCTTTGGACTTTGACACTTTTGACTTCTTCAATCTGGACTTTGAGATTGACAACGGCAACTTCTACAGTGAACTCTGCTTTGTGGACCACTTTCAAAGTGGCTAGAGTTGCTCTGTGACTGCTAGTAGCCCTGCTAGATCAGCATCGAGGCCAAGATGCCTCCCTGTGTGCACGGCTAGCTAGAGATTTGGGACCGCCCTGGCCAAGAGCACAGGCCCCCTCTAGAATTGTTTCCACCGCTTGAGATGGTGTGTTTTCTAACTGCAACAACCCTGCTCCACCCTAACTCTTCCTCCGTAATAGTCCAGGGTGGTGTGCTGGATGTGACACACCGTGTGTCACTTCCTGTTATCTGTACTAGTACTCCGTACAGTACGGGTGTCACAGGTTTAGGGTTTCCGGCATAAAGCCGAGACTATCTTATGTTTATTCACTCTTATGCAAACACCGAAAGTGAAAGCATTCTGACTGTAACCCGATATATACCCGTAGCTATATATCTCACAATATACCCGAGATGAGTGACACAGGCTGACCACCGAAGATGGCATACAGGAATGACACTAGACTGTACGAACTAGTCGTAGCGTCAATTCCAGCACAATGGTCACAGGGCATCCGAAACGACAATGGCATTCACGGACTTCCACTATGCTCGCTTGAGTATTTAGCTAGCTCAGGCTTTCGAAAAGGGAGATCCGAACCTTTCAAAACCATTCTGCGGGACAGTGATATTTGCCTCTTGTGGCCTAGTATTAAATGTGATATATACATACATATGCTTCGAATCCACATGAGAGCTTTGTCACTAGCAGTTTGTAAGAGTCTGGTTCGGATCCCCAGAGTGCCGGCACGCCACTCTGATGTATGTGCGAAGCCGTGCCGGGGTGTTTGCTTTATCTGTGAATTGCCCCGTGTGTTGCTCGTTTGCCTTTCTGCTTTCCATGCTTCCATCTGAGCCTGAATCTACAGTCTGCGAGTGCAAGTTAGACCCGCGCCCGTTTTGCGAATCTACGAGCCGGCGCGGCAGAAGCGCGTTGCCGCCTGACATGTTTTACGTAGCACAGCAATAGACACGCATATCGCCGTTCCGCAGCGGTGGAGATCCGCAGCTGTCCGAAAACGTTCGCGAATTCAGGACACGCTCGTGAATTCCCATAGAGGGGCATTTTTCCCGTTGAGCGCGTAGCGGCGAGATAGCCCGAAGCTGCGTTTGTCATAAATTCACACCCGCGACGGCGAACCGTTACAGGCACTCTCAGCGGTATTCACGTGTGTGCACGACGCGCCCGGCCTTTTTGTACCATATTTTGCACCAGTTGCTATGCGAATTCGAACCTCGCAGGGCTTGCTTGCCGAGTATGCTCAAACCGGCGTATGTGACCGGCGTTTGGGAATGCACAACCGTGGCCGCGCTAACTCGAGCCGTGACACCTGACTTTTGCTGTTTGACGAGGTTGCAGCCGAACCCATGTTTTTCCCGCAGTTTGTATGATGTTGACCTTTGTGAATTCGACCTGCGCAGGCTGTGGCAACGTTGAATTCCCCGAACGGACCTGTGTGACAGGTTGTGGGAATTCACGGCTTACGGAGCGCCAGCTCGAGTCCAAACACCTGACTGCAACCTTTTGACAGCATTGCAGCCGAATGTTTTTTCCTTCAGTTTTTATTGTGTTTGTATTTGTAAATTCGACCCGTGTGGGCGTTGGCCGCGGTGAATTCCCCGACGGGCCTGTATGACAGGTTGTGGGAATTCATGGTTGGCGACGCGCCAGCTCGGGTCTGGACACCTGACCCATGCCTTTTTGCCATGCGTGTGCTCGAAGCACGCCTTTGCCCGCAGTTTCTTTCATAATTTTCGACGTGAACTCGTGCTTGGCTGCTCGAAGGGCACCAACTAGGCCTTGTGGCAGGTTGGGGGCATTCACCGCAGGAGCCGCTCGTGCTGCGACCTGGGCGCACGACACGCGAGCCGCAGTGAATGCCCAATTGCAAAGTGTTGTTTTGTTCTGCTGGAACGGTATCACCTAACAGGGTGCCGAACCTCTTCGTTGGTTTTGAAATATTCCTCGGATCTCCTTTGTTTTCACTTGTGTGTGAACTCCTATGTGATGGCACCAGGCTCGCGCGCGGAGTGACACGGCAGCCAGAGGCTCAGTGCACTTCAGGCCAGCTTGTGCATGCCTGACATGGTTTTTCAAACTTTGTAGCAAATTGGGTCAGCAACTTTTGTTGAGTGTGCTTCTGTCGTGACTCTTCAGCACGGGTACAGTGCTTCGCAGCCATGGCGCCTGAGACGCCAGCTTTGCGCAGCTCTGCGACCTTTCAAGCGCCAGACCAACTGCGACACCTGCTTTCGGCCCTTCCAGCTATGCCTCCGGGCCAAAGCGGCTGTGCTCCTTTCCTTGCTTTTTCGGGTTGAGGGAGGCTCTGTAAGGCTTCGTGCGCAGGTCCGCGAAAACAACTTCACTGGTGGGTAGCAGCCCACAACAGACGCACGTCCCCCTTCAAGCTCGCAGCCCACCGGCAGCAGCGACCTGCCGGCTCCACAAGCGCGCTCTTCCCTACTCACTCTTATACCCCCTGTCTCCATTTCCCTGACTCCTGACTCCTGACTCCTGCCCTCACATGAAAGGCCTGACAAAGGCGCGTTCCGCCCTGTCCGCCCTGAAATGCGGGTTCCGCCCTGAAAGGCGCGTTCGCCCTGAAATGCGCGTTCCGCCCTGAAAGGCGCGTTTGCCTGAAATGCGCATATCGATGAAACGCGTGTATCACCTGAAATGCTCGTTTCGCTGCAAAGTTCGCGCCTCGCCTAAACGCTCGATTCGCCTGAATGGCGCGCATCGCCTGAAAGGCACACACCGTCTGAAAGGCGCGTTTCGCTCGGATGGCGCGCATCACCAGGATAGCGCGTGTCGCCTGAAAGGCATGTTTGCCTGAAAGGAGCGCTTCGCGCGAAATGTGCGCATCGCCTGAAATGCTCGATTCGCTGCAATGCGCCTGGCGCCTGAAACACGTGTATCGCCCGAAACGCTCGACTCGCCTGAACGACGCACACCGGCTGAAAGGCGCGTTTCGCCCAGACGGCGCACATCACCAGAATGGCGCGCATCACCAGGATGGCGCGTGTCGCCTGAAAGGCATGTTCGCCCGAAAGGCGCACTTCGCACGAAATTGGCGCGTCGCCTGAAATGCTCGATTCGCTGCAATGCGCCTGGCGCCTGAAACACGTGTATCACCCGAAACGCTCGACTCGCCTGAATGGCGCGCACCGCCTGAACGACGCACACCGGCTGAAAGGCGCGTTTCGCCCAGACGGCGCACATCACCTGAATGGCGCGCATCACCAGGATAACGCGTGTCGCCTGAAAGGCATGTTTGCCTGAAAGGAGCGCTTCGCGCGAAATGTGCGCATCGCCTGAAATGCTCGATTCGCTGCAATGCGCCTGGCGCCTGAAACACGTGTATCACCCGAAACGCTCGACTCGCCTGAATGGCGCGCACCGCCTGAACGACGCACACCGGCTGAAAGGCGCGTTTCGCCCAGACGGCGCACATCACCTGAATGGCGCGCATCACCAGGATAGTGCGTGTCGCCTGAAAGGCATGTTTGCCTGAAAGGAGCGCTTCGCGCGAAATGTGCGCATCGCCTGAAATGCTCGATTCGCTGCAATGCGCCTGGCGCCTGAAACACGTGTATCACCCGAAACGCTCGACTCGCCTGAACGACGCACACCGGCTGAAAGGCGCGCTTCGCCCGAAATGTGCATATCACATTGAGTGCTCGTTTCGCTGCAATGCGCATCTGCCGGAAACACCTGCGTTCGCCTGAAATGCGTATATCGCCTGAAACGCGCGTATCGACTGAAACGCCTGAGTCGCCTGGAGCGCACACACCACCTGTAACGCGCGCTCGCCTGTAACACGTGCATCGCCTGAGATGCGCATTTCGCCCGATATGCGCGGATCGCCTGAAGTGAGCGTATCGATTACGCGCGGCAGCAGCAAAGTCTCACGCGCCTTGCCTCACAACCCGTCCACCCTGGCGCCAGCCGTTTCCCCTCCCATTCCAGCCGCGTACAGTGGCCAGCAGCAGCGTGTACCACATCCAGTGGGACGCAACCGCTCCTGAAAATATCAGGATTCGACCACGTGTAGTGGCCAGCAGCAGCAGCGCGTACCACGTCCAGTAGAACGCAACCGCTCCTGAAAATTTCAGGATTCGACCACGTGAAGTGGCCAGCAGCAGCGGAAAGAAGCTAGCCTTTCCCCTCCCATTCGACCACGTACAGTGGCCAGCAGCAGCGTGTACCACATCCAGTGGGACGCAACCGCTCCTGAAAATTTCAGGATTCGACCACGTGTAGTGGCCAGCAGCAGCAGCGCGTACCACGTCCAGTAGAACGCAACCGCTCCTGAAAATTTCAGGATTTTGATCGGGTGACAGCAGTCAGCACAGACAACCACGCGACAGTGGAACCGCCATTTCCGCACGTACCGCACTAAAGGGGCGATCACGTGTGTGCACGACGCGCCCGGCCTTTTTGTACCATATTTTGCACCAGTTGCTATGCGAATTCGAACCTCGCAGGGCTTGCTTGCCGAGTATGCTCAAACCGGCGTATGTGACCGGCGTTTGGGAATGCACAACCGTGGCCGCGCTAACTCGAGCCGTGACACCTGACTTTTGCTGTTTGACGAGGTTGCAGCCGAACCCATGTTTTTCCCGCAGTTTGTATGATGTTGACCTTTGTGAATTCGACCTGCGCAGGCTGTGGCAACGTTGAATTCCCCGAACGGACCTGTGTGACAGGTTGTGGGAATTCACGGCTTACGGAGCGCCAGCTCGAGTCCAAACACCTGACTGCAACCTTTTGACAGCATTGCAGCCGAATGTTTTTTCCTTCAGTTTTTATTGTGTTTGTATTTGTAAATTCGACCCGTGTGGGCGTTGGCCGCGGTGAATTCCCCGACGGGCCTGTATGACAGGTTGTGGGAATTCATGGTTGGCGACGCGCCAGCTCGGGTCTGGACACCTGACCCATGCCTTTTTGCCATGCGTGTGCTCGAAGCACGCCTTTGCCCGCAGTTTCTTTCATAACTTTCGACGTGAACTCGTGCTTGGCTGCTCGAAGGGCACCAACTAGGCCTTGTGGCAAGTTGGGGGCATTCACCGCAGGAGCCGCTCGTGCTGCGACCTGGGCGCACGACACGCGAGCCGCAGTGAATGCCCAATTGCAAAGTGGTGTTTTGTTCTGCTGGAACGGTATCACCTAACAGGGTGCCGAACCTCTTCGTGAATATATTTAAAAAACTTGCCCTCCAATGCCGCACCCACATCTCAAACCCAAAATCCCTCACAACACCCCACACTCAACCACAACAGAGATACACCGCCATTTTAGCACCCAGCCATACCCCCACGCCCCGTCAGCCCCTACATTGCCGCCCCTTGTTCATAATCGCGACAGGCATCCCAAGCGAGACCATCAAAGCCGATTTTCCCATGATGGCGGAAGGGCCTGAGGGCTTTTTTCATTCTTGTGGTGGGTATGCATCTTCTCGAGTGAATTCTAGGGTGGGCATTTAGTGGTTTGGAGAAAAGTTCCCAGCCGTTTTTGTCAAGGTTTCTGTCATCCACCAAAATATCTAAGAGGCTTCTTCTGATTGCGTAGCAGTTTTTAGGATCTCCCGATTCAAACTTACATGCATTGAGTGCTTCATGAATATCGTTTGCCCTATTCGAGTACTCCGCAAGTGAGCATGGGACTGCTTTGTTGGAAAGGCGGTACCAAGCCAAAAGTTTCCAAAACGCTTTCTTTTGGACATATTGGAGTTCGGGATATTTAATTGTTCCCGTAACATGGTCCACTTCGGGCTTAGCGGTCACAGCAATGGTATTCTTTTTTGAACTTGATGGACGGTACATGCTAGCTTCCGGGAGAGCGTGTAAGTATAATTCCTCATTCATTTCCTGTCTTAGGTCAGCAAGTGGGAAAAGTTTCGATGGCTGTGTTTTGATGTAAGGGTTTAGTTGTTTGGGCTTTTCTGAGATTTCTTCAGCGATGATTTTCCTTAGTTCGCTATCTTGGGTTGTTCTAAGACTATACAAACTATTATTATGTCCTGTGCATTCAAGTTGGATGTGTTCGAAGGTGCATTTTGTATTCTGTTGGCAGTAGGGGCAGTTTTCAGTCCCGATTTTCCCCAGTTTAAATAAACGTGTTGGAGAGGCTTGAAGACCCGGGAGTTCTCTGCTTCTAGAAGCGGTGAAAGCTTTAGGTGTTATTTTGGAAATATCTTTAGTGGGGCGGTGTTATTCTCGTTGAGCATTCTCAGGTACTTCCCTTGAGACTGTAGAGTTCTCCAATTATGATAGTGTGAGAGTCGTTGAATTCTTCTAATGTGACTACGGATATCGCCTAAAATAGGGACCTCAAAAAAGAATAACGAGAAGGGCAGTTCCTCGGCAGGGTCGTAGCGGGAGATGTCTAAACAGCCCCCTCTGAATGAGGCTCTTTTAGCAGTACGGTCCACTCTGTCATGGACTTTGTCATTATTGTGACCCCTGATCCATTTAAGGATGATTTTACTGTGGTCTCCTGCACTGTAGAAGCCAAGTTCTTCTAACAGTAGGCGAACAGCCTGCACATCTCTGCGATTAGCTTCACGTAGTTTGTCCCGAGCACTCATGGATCTGCCATCCTTTGTTACAGCAGATATTGCGGCCATGGAGTCGATGGCATGTGCCATTGGAGTCATGGATTTGAGGAGTTTCTCTTTTTGTTCTGTGAGTAGAAATCGCAGTCCCGCAATTTCAGCAGATGTGCTACTCGGGTTTTGGATATCTTCCTTGATAAGAAGCCCCGGTGCGGCGAAAGTTCTTGAGGGGGGGATATTCATCTTCCGAACAAGTGGCATTCCGTTGTCAAAGTTTTTTATGGCATATGCTGCACCACTGCATGCTGATTTTTTACCAGCAAATAGAGAACCATCGCTTGCCATATCATAATCTTCCATTTGTTTGCTCTTTTCGGCGTGAGGGGTAGATTCTTCTTCTGAGTCGCTAGGGCAGCTATATTCACTTTCTTCTTCCGCAGTTTTGTTTTTCATTCTGGCAATAATGGTCTCATATTGTCTGTCTGAGATGTAATCATAGTGTGAGTTAATATCACTGACTTTAGCAAGAACAGAAGAGGGCGGGTCCATATGGTCATTATATTCGAAAATGGAACCTGCTGGAATTAGGATGCAACCGTCATTGGTGATGCTATATTCAAAGTCGTATTGAAAACTGCTGGTTCCTTCGATTCTGACAAAGACATTAGGGTCTATGGCATTGTTACTGTATTCGGTATATTGTATTGACATGGCCTCTAAGTCAATATTGGTAATGTGAATAAGAGACATGGAATCTTGGTCACCATTTCCTTTCCAATAGAACTCACCCGTGTCCGGGGGTACTATGTTGTCTCTATATTGTTTCTTTACATATCTGGCCTGTGGGTCCAAATCTACAGGGTTTTGAAGCATTTCCTTTTCGATTTCGGTTAGCCATCCAGGGGGTCTATTACCGTTCAGCCTGAAAAAGCCTTTGCT
Source organism: Cymbomonas tetramitiformis (assembly GCA_001247695.2). Classification (NCBI taxonomy): domain Eukaryota; kingdom Viridiplantae; phylum Chlorophyta; class Pyramimonadophyceae; order Pyramimonadales; family Pyramimonadaceae; genus Cymbomonas; species Cymbomonas tetramitiformis. The sequence continues at coordinate 59,414 of LGRX02000985.1, forward strand.
TTCTTGCCAGTTTTTTAGCATTCCACCGCAGGGAGTCAGAAAGGAACCTGTGTGCTTGAGGTTATATTTTTGAATTGCGGAGGTAACATTCCTCGACATGTAGAGTTGTCTGGGAAGGGTGGTGATTAATGTGGTTTCACCCGCTTCATTTTCGGGGTAATTTTTAGAGTCGATAGCGTATCCAAGTTTTGCCATAATGTGACTTGTACGCCTGAACCAGTTAAAGCGTTTGTCTTTTGTGTGACTGTAGGTTGCATAGTGTGATAAGGGGAAGCCCGAGATGGCATTTTTACTCATTTCGTTGTTCATGTTTTGAATTATTATTTTAAGCCATAGATTGCTGTTTCTACGGTATAGTGAGATAAGGTGGGGGTCAGTGATACGGTCCGTGTGGTTGTGTTGCCAATATTCGTGTTCATCTGCCGAACACAGGGTGTTCATAGTTTCAGTAATACACGACGCGGTTACAATATCGAAGACACTATCAATACCGTACCCGCCCTGGCAGACTGCTGTCCAGATTATTTGGTGATTAGTGTCAACTGGGCAGCCCAGGTATTTGATTATAAACGAAGCTATCATTTTGTCTAATTCAATTGCAACATTCTTTGAGGAGTTGGCAATTGCTGAGGTAACTTTAAGGGGTACGCCATCCTCGGAACTACAACCGCATTTATAACATATCTTAGCTGGTGTAGAGTCATGTGTTGCAGTTGGATGGATGTGAGAGTAGATTTAAGTCTGTCGATAAGGATTTCCGCCTGTTTGTCCCATTCCCCATTTAGTGCAAACCATACTCCGAGGTATCTGTTTACCTCTTTGCTGTTAGAGAAATCGAGAAAATCTGGTGACTCAGGGGGTATCCATTTCGCATCAATGGAAGGACTTGAGTCATTGGTATTGGGCTCCAGATGACCCCCAGAGATGAGTAAATCATCGGACAGGTCATATCGTGTTACCATTTTGCCCTGGGGTTTGATGCGCTTTCTGTAAGAGTATTTGGATTTCTTAACATTGATGGGAATACCGATGAAGCTCATAAACTCATTAACTATACCTAGCATGTCTTGAACTTCGTCTTTAGTTTTTCCCACGAGCATGATGTCATCACAGAAGAACCGTGCAAAGATATTTAAAGGGGTGTCCTTTTCTAATAGGTTTTGGGAGGGAGGAATCACATTATTTCCTGGTTTGTCTGGTCTATGGCGTTCCGAGTTCAGTTAGAGCACTGAATCTACCTTGACCGCGTTATTGGTTTTACTGATTGAAATGATAATAATAATCGCACATTATCATCGACAGCATCAATAGCGGGCAACAATTAGTACTTGAATAATACTGTGTTACCAATATGCAGAGTCTCAGCAGGGCCTGTAAACAACCACATCTGGCGTTTTGTGCATAGGAATGAAGAGTACTGCACTGAACTGAGTGCAACTAACATCTTAAGTGCGGAAAATGTGCTACTGTAGTTTCACTACTCCCTCATTCAGCAATTCGCTTAAAAGCAACCCAGGACCCTGTGGGGGCACTCTTGGTGTCAAGCGCAGAACCAACGTAGGTGTCAACTTTGAAAGTGTGGCTCGCTTCACGGTCCTCTTCGCGGTAGTACACTTTAAGGTTGTACCCTGAAGCATTGCGTGGCAAGATCTTCTTGAGCTGGTACCAGTCTTCTTACACCGATGAGGCGTCCCTCAAGGTGTTTTTAGGATATTGGGGGGAACTGAGTCCACTTTAAACCCTCACCTTAGGCATTTAGCCTTACAGTTCTTAGGATGTTGCCCCCATGAATTGCGTATCGTATTTCAGAGTGACGTTTCAAGGTATCCATGAGTTGCGTATCGTATTTCAGAGTGACGTTTCAAGGTATCCATGAATTGCGTATCGTATTTCAGAGTGACGTTTCAAGGTATCTTCCGAGGTTTACGTTACGGATAGATATTGCGCGGCCGTTCGTATCGTATTTCAGAGTGACGAATTAAAAACGAATACGTTTTTACGGCTTTATATAATGCATCCACCTCTTCCTCCCTTCAGAGAGCTTACTCCCCCGAAGTTCACAGGAATACTATGGAGAGCCCGTTTTGGGGGCTTGGTTTAATGCAAACGGAGTGGGCCCTGCTTAACGAGATATCGGAGGGTCTCTATGAGTCCACTTTAAATCCTCACCCGATCTGCCCCAGTGCTCCTTTTATTTTTCGGTCCGGTACGCGCGCTTTATCGAACATTTCATAGATTAAATTCGACAACGTACTAATGTGAAATTCGTTTTAGTTATGTATGTCAATCATAACTCAGGATCACAACTCCGTCCACCTCAGTATCCGGTAGCTGCGGATTACTGGCCATAAGATCCGAATGACAAACCACGGTCTGGCAAAGGTAGCATAGCAGTTTTTATTTATCCACAGATACGGTATCCGCATATATGCGTATCTGTGCAAGGGTATGATTTGGTACAAGGCTCACTACACCTTAGCAAGGAAGGATCAATTTCCTGCTTCTTATGCAACATAATGACAAAACATTAAGAGCAAGGTAGATGATCGACATGTATTAGTATATATTACAAGAAGTAAGGGCAATAGGCTTAATATAATGTTAGCCTTCATAGGCAGCTATAATGTCTGCTGCATTGGTCAGCTCTGTGGCTTTGACCCAGGTGTCATGCTCAGGGCCGTAGCCTGCATATCGCACTAAATAGTACTTGACACCTCTAGTGATCTTATCTGAGAGTATATGTGATATCTCAAACAGTGGTTGCCCTTCTTCGGTGATCATCTGTGGCAGAGGCAAAGGTGCTTGGATTGAGTCATTGTACAGCTCTATTCTGGATACAGGCTGAACCGGATGGATACGAATGTCGAGATCCCCGAAATCTAACTCATAAGCACGTCCATGGCTGAGCACTTTAGATATGATAAACGGCCCAATGTATGGCTGCTTAAAGTGTCTGCCTGCCTCTGTCAAACCAGTCCATTGAATAAACTCAGTCCGTAGAAGAACTTTCTGCCCTACTGCAAATTGTCGGGGCATGTGAGTCTTATTGAATCTGGCTCGGTTTGTCTCTGCTGCTCGGGAAATGCTATCTACCGCGTTGGCATGTACAGCCGAGTACTGGTCAAAATGATCTCGAATAGCATTCTGTATTGGAACAGGAGCTTCTGGCGGAACAGTGATTGCCAGATCATGAGGCGAAAGTGGCTGCGCCATCGAGTCGAGATAAAATGGTGTGTAACCAGTCGTAGCAGAAACCGTGTTGTTAATTGCAAACTCCACCAGAGGCAACTTGTCCTCCCATGAATTGGCTGAAGTATCATTGCAACAACACCTGAGGAGAAAATACTATCTAATCAGTTATAAACCAGAGGATGGTGAATCATGCATCATACAAAATGAAAAATACCTGAGGATGTCCTCAATGAAGGCATGGCTTCTCTCATTGCTTGCATTCGACTGTGGATGGTGTGAAGACGTCATAGACAATCTCGTACCAATAGATTTCCACAGTGTTTGCCAGAATGAAGAAGTAAATCTGGGGTCTCGATCTGAGATGATGTTCCTCGGAAGACCATGAAGCTTGAAGATATGTTGCATATATATTGAAGCAGTATGCTGAGCAGTCCAGGTAATGTTGAAGGGAATGAGATGACAGCGATGAGAGAATTGGCACATTACCACAAATATACTGTCGTGCCCATTAGTGGTGATAGGCAGGTCAGTAATCCAGTCAAGAGATACATCTAGCCATTTTGTCTTAGGCACACAATATCGTATGTGTGACTGACCATTTTGTGCAGTTGATCTTATCAACATCTCGACATCATCATCATCGCAAATTGAAATCTTTCATAGCACGCTGCAAATAACTTATGCAAAAGGGCGCGCTGCTGATGAAAAGCATGTATTGTCGTCGCCATTCATCAGCGCATTATACGAGCGCTGACATGTATACGGATCAAAATTCCGTCGATGACCACTATGCCATATATCATTCTGAACAATTTTCGAGCGTGATTCATACAAGCGCGCGCATGTAATTGGCATGCATGCTGTAAGCTGCGATCCACTTCTGCAAAAATATGCGACCATCGCGCATGCTGCCAACTGCAAATTAGTGACCATCGCGCATGCTGCCAACTGCAAATTAGTATATCGCGCATCAACATGTATGAAGCCGTACAAAAAGCAATTTGGTGCAATCACGAAAATTGTAATGCTGCGCTGATGACTTTCCGCGCGGAAACGATTCCGCTGATGATTATGCTTCCACGTCGCATCTGCGAACATGTATACATTTGCGAACCATTTATGCGAGTACGTCTCATTGCTGCGCAGATGTATGCCATATGCACACCTTATCGTGTAGTATGTGCGATCAGCTGTTTCTGCGAGTGCGCTTCTGTGAACGCGAAAATTTTCTCGCACGCTATCTTCGCTATTGCAGCAGATATATCAATATTCAATTTATGCGAGTGCGTCGCCTTATGTGCTCCGCAACCTGTCAACACAAATTAATGATATCTATGCGCTGCACACAATTGAGTTCTCGTTCGTGCCTTGACGAGCTAAATCAGAATACCATTATGTTAGGGCTGATATGCGAGCTATGTATTATTATACAATATATCAAATAAACACTGTGCTGTTGAACGGCACACACAAGTGTAACAGTCAAGCGGGTTGTGAGTTGCAGTCTCTGAATAAAGAACTGCTGAAGCACAACGCTTCCTCACTTTGTACCATACGTCTCCCATCATCTTAGATGGTACCGCCATCAGGGCATATATCTTACCGTGGCGGGCCGGCCCGGGGCCGTAGCGTGTCACGCCGGGCCGAAAGCGGGCCGGGATTGGATCCGGCTGCGGGCCGTAGACGAACAGTGAAAATCTCAAATATTTACGTGAAATTTTTGATTTTCATGATATTCCCATACTTAAAATTGGAAAAATTCGCCTGCGGCGGGCAATTTTCGAGACGGGCCGGGCTGGCCGAAACCGGGCCTAAAAGATTTGCAACTGCGGGCCGCAAAATCTTTTGGAAGATATATGCTCTGACCGCCATTGGGTTGTGAACCCGAGACGTAGGTTGAACGACCAGTATTGTAATAACGACTAGTTCGTTCATACTGTGCATGCGTGTTCCGCACATGCTTAAAGCAAGATGGTTCTTGTTTGTATTCAAGATGTATCTTTGCTTTGCCATCTTCGAGTACGACGTACGAACTCTCGATGACAGGGTCATTCAAGTCTTTCCTTGAATAATGACAGATGATGTGACATTATCATCTGGCGACGTGTACAGTCATCGTCGACCGAAGTATTATAGAAATGTGCTTTTGACTAGTTTGTAATATGCACATTTGATTTGTAAAGACTCACTCGCACCTTAGCGTGTGAGCTTATTAACTTCTTGTTTAAGACCTTACCTAGACGAATAGAATGATATGTTGTTTGTTGTCATAGGCGCGCAATACCAAAAACTGCAACACTATCTGTGAGGCGACGGGCTTTTTACAGAGACAACGTGCCCTTTCATCGAAATCTGAAATACGCATCCTTTCCGTATGAAACTTGACACATGAATAGACCTTACCTAGACGAACATTTCCATATGTTGTTTGTTGTCATAGGCGCACAATATCAAAAACTGCCACTCTATCCATGAGGTGACGGGCTTTTTACGGAGACAACGTGCCCTTTCATCGAAATCTGAAATACGCATCCTTTCCGTATGAAACTTGGCACATGAACAGACCTTACCTAGACGAACATTTCCATATGTTGTTTGTTGTCATAGGCGCGCAATATCAAAAACTGCCACTCTGTCCATGAGGTGACGCGCTTTTTACGGAGACAATGCCCTTTCCTCAAAATCTGAAATACGCATCGTTTCCGTATGAAACTTGGTACATGAATAGACCTTACCTAGACGAACATTTCGATATGTTGTTTGTTGTCATAGGCGCGCAATATCAAAAACTGCAACACTATCTGTGAGTTGACGCGCTTTTTACAGAGACACGCGTGCCCTTTCATCGAAATCTGAAATACGCATCGTTTCCGTATGAAACTTGGCACATGAATAGACCTTACCTAGACGAACATTTCGATATGTTGTTTGTTGTCATAGGCGCGCAATATCAAAAACTGCAACACTATCTGTGAGGCGACGGGCTTTTTACAGAGACAACGTGCCCTTTCCTCAAAATCTGAAATACGCATCGTTTCCGTATGAAACTTGGTACATGAATAGACCTTACCTAGACGAATAGAATGATATGTTGTTTGTTGTCATAGGCGCGCAATATCAAAAACTGCAACACTGTCTGTGAGTTGACGCGCTTTTTACGGAGACAACGCGCCCTTTCATCAAAATCTGATACCGATAAAACCGATAATTTTTTAATGAGATGTTCAAGGTTTCGCGTGTCACAGTGCCTATTGTGGCATTTCGCGCCTGCCCACTGTGTCACCCTCCCAGAATGAAAGTTGATGCTGGACTTTAGGTTCAGGGTTATTATTATGGGCTCTGATAGCCCCTAGCCTGACCCGTCTCTGATCGGAACCGTGACTCCGCTAGTAGCTAGGATGACAGTACAGTAGTACTGTACTGTCAGTCATCACTTCGTATTATCCGGGTTTCCGAGATGCATGATAAAAGCACTCGGCCGGACTGATTATGGGAGCTTAGCCAGTTTGTTTTACCCGAGCGGAACACCTGTTCTCGCAGGTTATGCGCGTCACCACTTCCCTAGTAATTCTGATGGCACAACGCCGAGCTGTTGCCATGATTGGCTAAGTTTTGACACAGAGATGGGGTGGGCGCCCCCTTAGACAGTGGTCTTCTCTCCGCAGTATGGCCTACTTTTGAAGTGGAGATCAGTTTTTTTCGGCATTTATTCGGCAGAGTATCGTCGCTGAGTATGGTTATATTTTACGTTCCGTTTGATCAGCGGGCAGGACACTCCGCGTTTTGTGGGTCGCTCCCACGGTTAGCCACTTGGCTCATGACCTGCCTGATTGTGCTATTGCTTGCTGAGGCTCCTGCAGGAAATGGCCGCTGCGAGATTGTACATTACTGTCGCACCGCTAGCCCGCAATCCCATCTCACTGTCATTTTAGAAATGGACACAACGCCTAGACCACGTACACGCGCTAGAGCGCGTAAATTAGCGACTATTTTCGATGATGTTGGGGCATTGAATTCGGCTACCCCCACGACGCCGCATTTGGCTTCGGCTGACGAATCGGCTGCGGCTGCAACGCTCGTTCAGCGATTACGAAAGGATTCTTTCGATGTTCAATGTGCGAAGACAGCAGCCACTAAAGTTCTGGGAGACAAAACAGCAAAATTTCATGGCAATGAATCGTCGGCTTCGGACATTTTTTCGCAGCTGGTTTCCGAAATTCAGCAGCTTTTCACGCTGCAGTCGCAGGCACTTGCACCCCTGTTTGAGCTGTCTGCTGCCAATGTCCCTGTCATGACTGCTGCAAATGAGCTGTTGTATTCTGTGCTGTTGCTGCTGACTGCGCCAGGGTCTCCTGCCCGTAATTGGGTGGAGGCTTCTGGGGCTGATGTTCCTGCTGACGGCAAACGTGCCACCCTCGAGGTGGTGCGTATGCTCGCTGATGATTCGACTCCGTTCGAGTCTCTGACTGAGCTGCTTGACGTGAGGATCTCGGATGACAGTGACCCTGACTCTGGCATTCGTCTTTTTAACAGTTGTCTTCGGGATGCGCAGCGTCTGCAGACGCTGCCCGAAGACGCTGTTAAAAGGCAATTCCTCTCTGCCCTGTCTGGACCGGCTTACGCCACGCTGGTTGACTCGTTTGCTCGAGCTGACCAGCGTGCGGCTGTGAGTCTGCTCACCCTGCAGGCGCGCGTGCGCGAGCAGTACCGCTGCGGGCGGCTCTCGGGCAAGCGCACTGCGGGGCGCCCCATGTCCGTAGCATCTTGCACCACTGACACTGGCCTGGCTTCGGCCATCGAGCGGCTCAGTTCTCAGTTGGTCAAGTTGCAGCGGGATGTGGATTCCCTTAAGAAGGGTGGCTCCAAGCCACCTCATGGGAAACACGCTCCGCGCGGCTTCCACCGACCTGGAGTGCAACCGCTTGCTCATTCCGCCTCTTCGGAGGTGGCTTTTGACAAGCGGTCTGGCACCTTTGTCCCAACGTGCAGGCACGAGAAGTGCCGCGCCGTTGGGTCGAAGCATTGGCTGAGTGAGTGTCCTCACAAGGACACTCACCCAATGACCATTTCGGCATCCTACTGCCAAGCCGTTGAGTCTTATGACTCCGACGTGCTTGCCCTTCGTTTTCAGCGGTACTATGACGCTGGGGATGAGGGGTCCATGGAGCACTTGTGTGCTCTCGTGGGGCAACCTGAAATCTGTGAGCTGTCTGCGCATTCCTTTGCTCCAGAGCCTACGGCTCTGCAGCAGTTCAAGGATGCTGCTGCCTCTGCTGAGTCCGCACCTGATGAGCACCTTTCCATTGGCCGTGTTGCATTTGCTGAGGTCAGCGGTCCGCTTGCTGGTGGTGTCGCTGAGCCGACCGCCAGCAAGCAACTGCTGCCGAAGGCCTCTGCACCCGTGCATGGTGAGCCGATTGACTTGCATGGGGTCAGCCATGCCGCCTTCGTGCCGCCGTCTGCCTCTCTGGCTCTCGGCCCGATGGCTTCTGCTGACAATTCATTCAAAACATTCAACACTGTCCACCCTGACTGGCTTGACATTGACCCTGAGCCTGTTGAAGTGTGTGACTCCGATGACGATGGAGAGGGCTCCAACTACCCTCCTGATGTCTGCCTGACTGAAGTTGAAGGGGGTGCACCGCCGGCGGCTGCAGCGTTTCGGCGATTCGGAGTCCCCAGGGGCTCCAGGCCATTTGGCTTCGGTGAATTTGCTCTCACTCTCTTCATGGTAGCTACGTTTCTGTTCAGTGCTACGGCGACGCCGACACTCGTGGTCGGCGGTGGTGTCAGGGGCCTGGTTGAGCCCGGAGCCACCTACGGCTACGGTGCGGTTCATCCCGGTGGTACATTACTGGATTCCTTTTGCCCGTCCGTGATTGCTACTAGTTCGTCAATGCCGCCGCGGGATGTGGAACCGTTCTTTTCTCAATCGACCTCAGCGGCTCTGCAATTTGAAAGTTTTGCCACTCCACTCCGGGATCCGCCTGACCCACTTGGGTCTGGTGGTGTCAACACTTATGATGTTTCATCTCAACTTACTTCGGATGTTTTCCTGCCTTGGAATCCGTCTGCTGAACTCGGCTCTGCCGACCAGCTTCACAGTGGCTAGAGTCTGCTTGTTTCAATCCCTGGAGGTGTGATTAGCCTTAGCCGCAGTGGTGGGTTGTGCCGGGACAAGTCCCCGGGCACCCAGCTTAAAGTATATCTGTTTCCAGTAGAATGCTGTTTGTTACTGTTTAATTAGCTCCGCTTGCCTAGCCCTATTAGCTACGGTCACAGCTCCGGGTGGTGTGCTGGACTTTAGGTTCAGGGTTATTATTATGGGCTCTGATAGCCCCTAGCCTGACCCGTCTCTGATCGGAACCGTGACTCCGCTAGTAGCTAGGATGACAGTACAGTAGTACTGTACTGTCAGTCATTGCATCGTATTATCCGGGTTTCCGAGATGCATGATAAAAGCACTCGGCCGGACTGATTATGGGAGCTTAGCCAGTTTGTTTTACCCGAGCGGAACACCTGTTCTCGCAGTTGATGACATTGTCACGAACGTCGGTTGTATGGGCTGGCCGAGCCCTGCAGGGGATTAGGCTGCTGCGCTTCACAATTGGGGGACCCATCAATGGCCGACACCATTCAATCTAGAATTCTCGACCAAGAATCCAGAATTCTCGACCGAGAATCCAGAATTCTCGGTCGAGAATCCAAAATTCTTGGTCTTGAATTTTGGCAGCGTCGATCACCGCTCACGAGGTGACGTCTTCCCAAACCTTCCCAAATCAACGGGAAACCGTTCGATTAATATTGTCGAACGGTTGAATTGGGAATTTAACAGACTCCAAGACCCGTGCGTGGCTAATGCACGAGTTGCGTATCGATACGGGTACAGGAGCGGAGACGGGAGGGTCCAAAGCACCGCGCCTTCATTCGCATCGGAAGAGCTATCAATCTCTTCATTAATCTACCCTGCTGCACTAGGTTTTCACAGTGTAAAGCGCGAACGGAAGCGGACAGATTCCAGAAAGATACCGGTGCGATTTCGATAACGGTTTAGATGTCCTTCCGATTTAATCGAACGGCTGTACGGAATTTGTAAACAATGAAAAATATAATTCGCATCTGAGGAATCGAAAAGGAATCCGTCGCGCTTTTCATTACACTCTTAATACGCCGCATGTCACCCTGTCCCATTCGCAATAATATTAGTATATAATATTATTGTTATTATATAATTATAACAATAATATTATAATTATAATTATATTATATATTATATTATATAATTATAATTATATAACAATTTTAATTATTGTTATAATTATAATTATATAATTATAACAATAATTATATAATTATTGTTATATAATTCCTGTTGCAGCCCATGCAGGCGACGTTGATGACACTGTCATCAACTTTCATTCTGGGAGCTTCCTCGGTCTTCATCCGCTATCTTCATCCGCTATCTTCATGTGTGATTAAAGGGCGCATGGGCCCTCCGTCTCCGACGGAGGGTAAGATACCCCTGAAAACAAAAGTAATAACAGTTTCGTCTCATCTCGTCTTGTATCGCCTTCACGCCATTACAGTTGAGCTCGTCTTGAACGCGACGTTTGAAAATTCGGCTGCTTGTGCTCACGAAGAAGTACGCATACTTGCGAAGTGAATTTCAACAGGTACTGCGATAAAGGGTTTCGAACGGCGCCGTTCAAACTTCGAAAAGCCAAGTCAACGTTTTCCATGGTCTATCTGACTTTGGCAGCGCAATACACGAGAGCTTGAGGCGAGAGTGGGGGTATCTTCAAAGTCTGTTGCGTTCTCGTTGCGTAAGTCCGCCTGCAAGTTGAAATAGTATCACCGCACTAAGCACTGCTGCATTATATTCTAGGCTAGCTTCCAGTGGCAGGCGGCTTTTGGACGATGGTCACACTCTGCCTTTGGGCACTTCCAAATCTTATTTTAGCGCCACAATGCCAGCTTATATGAGCTCGGTTACTATCAAGGGAGGTTGTCCGCGGGGAAGTGAGCTTTGTTTGTGTGTTCAACTTAAGGCAGAGAATTTTCTGTGATTTTAGCATCCACGGGTCAGGTGTGGTCAGGCGGTGCTCTATGCGTGGCACTATCCACGGGTCAGGTGTGGTCAGGTGGTGATCTATTCGTGGCACTCTGACGTTAAGTGCGATCCTGCCATTGTGTATCATGGATATTGTGCCTAGACGTGCGTTGTTATTCTTTTGTTGCAACGCTCAGGACGATCTCACCAGGGACACCCGGATGCCGTAGTTACAGGTGACGGAGGCGACTGACGAACTTGTCGATTTCAGACCCGGTCCTCAAGCACACGCCATGGACTTTGCAAAAAAGTGCGCAAAAAATGCGTACAGGGATACGAAGGAAGGGTACAAGGGTGTATATCAAGAGGTTGAGAAATACAAGGACATCAACATACAACATGCGAAGGACATCGGGAAGTCAGCCGGAAGCGGAGCGATTGGTGGTGCTGCCTCTGGAGCAGTTGGTGGTACAATGGTTGGCGGCATTGGTGCAGTCCCAGGGGCTGTAGTCGGTGGAGTTACAGGAGCGATAGGTGGTGGTGTCTGTGCCATGGCCGACAAAGCGATGAAATAGAGGTGTTGACTAGTACTTTCCTCGGCACATACAAATTGTTGTATATCGCGATATAAAGATGCCGCCATCAAAGTCAGTACCGCTTGGGTTTTCGTTTCGTTCGTTTTGTGTTTGTTGGGACAAAATAGCACACAGGTATCAAAGGATCTGCGTGGCGTGTGTAGTTGAATACACAACTTTGCCAGAAAAGCTCTCCGAACTGCAACTTTTTCCTTTTGGTGTTTGCACTCTGCGTTGTACACTGATTAGCTTTTAAGAGACAAGTGTGCGTCCATTCCAATGAACACTCACTCACAAAACTATTCATGCAACTCGCCACGAGTGTGCACGTCGCCAACAAAACAAGATTTTGTTGGCAATGAAAAATAGTGATTTACGTTCGGTCGGGTGGGTAGCTGGGAACTTTTGACGACACATTTTTGGTATACTTGCTCTTACGGAAATGGAAGATCCAATCGGGTTTTCGGTAAGGGTAAGGAAATCTTTATATCTAACTTTCTATCTAACGATATCAATAAGCACTGTAACTTGGACGTAGCATTTTGTTGGATATTGTCTAGTGAGTGACTCATCATCCCTACAAATTATTGGCCTGTTCATCCGTGTGGATTTGCATATGGACAGCGTATGGACATCGTAAGGACCCATATGGACAACCGTATGGACGGTCTGAGCAGATTTCTGGCGAAACCTTGATGCATATGTAAGAACCATACGGACGACGCGTAATTGTGGTGTCCATATGAAAATGTCCCATGGACATCGTAAGGATTTCATATGGACACCGTATGGACTACCATATGGACACCGTATGGACAGAAAACATGTCCACATGGTGTCCATACGCATGGACAGAGGCACTATTCAACCGCACGGTCACCGTATGGAAGACCGCATGGACACCGTATGGACACCCGGATGGACACCGGATGGACGCCGTATGGACACCGTATGGACAGTCGTATAGACGATCGGAATTCTCTATTCCGCACGTATGGACGAAGGCATCCATACGTATGGAGGGGCCTATTACCCGTATGGATCGGCATGTTCACACGTATGGACGTAGCCGTCCGTACGTATGGACATAAACATGTACATATGAACATGCGGATACGAACAATCAACATATCCAAGCGTATGGACACCTACGTCCGTACGTGTGGACGGTCTTTCATCCGTATGGACGTAGGTGTCCGCACGTCTGGACAGAGACATTGCTAAAAGATCTTAAGGATAAGAATAGTAAATATATCCACACGCGTGATTATGTGCGTCCATACGTGCGGACAGTGATTCGTCCGGATGGACGTAGGTGTCCGCACGCTTGGACGATGGTTTTATCAACATATTTTACCGATCCACGCGTATGGACGTCGGTGTCCGTACGTGTGGATAGCTTATAATAATACAATTCCATGCATATGGACGATACCGTCCATACGTATGAACAGCAATTTCAACCAGTTCACCCGCACGAACGGCGATATCCGTGCGCGTGGACTAAGGTGACCACACGTATGGACTTGCACTTTACCAAGTCCACACGTGCGGATATATTGAAATATTGTTTGAATATTGCACCCGTATGGACTACATACGATTGGGCTCACTTCGCTCACTCCACCCGTATGGACCGAGTGGTCCATACGGTTGGACAAGGAGTCTTACGGCATACAGTACGTGTGTGTTTCAGGGTTTGTGCCTGTGCACCTTTCTATTCTATTTCACAACGCAGGCAATGCTGTGTATATGCGGATGCTACTGCCGGTTAAATGAATATTAAATGCTTTGTGACGGAGTGAAGTGCGGGTATGCGAGCAGGCACACTAACATGTTCGAAAGCAGTACAATTTTTAAAAGCAATCACATAAAGCAAAAACACGTTTACACTAAAATATGTTTACTTTCCTAAATAAACTAAGTACTCTACATACACATATACAGAACTATTACTTAAGGGCTCTACAGAACTATTACTTAAGGGCTCTACAGATCGCTTCCTTGGGGGCTCCGCAAATCCTGCGTGCGCATGTATCTATGATATCTATGATATCGCTTGGCCTGCCTGGCCTGCGAAAAAGAGCGCATGTGCGGGTGTGGGATGGCGCGATCCGGGCTCCAGTGGTACCTGCAGTGTGCACAACCCACGTCAATAGATGCCCGTCTCACAAACGTGAGTAAACACGAAATCTGATATGCAGTAACAGAGGTTGCGAAAACCACATTATCGTACCGGACAACTATCCTGTTCTTAATAGTGCTGGAGACCTACGATGGCACCGTGCGTCGGCTTGGCTGCTGCGCACATACAACCAAACACCGCCAAGCCCATTCAGTGATTGAGCACATAAGGAATTAACAAGTCAC
>LGRX02000986.1:0-15121 GCA_001247695.2 Cymbomonas tetramitiformis
ATCATATGCAAGGGCTGGCATCCCAGGCCAGTGATAAGGACAGACCGCGCGCCTCACTACGTAGTGAACGTGGTGGGAGAACCATTGAGGGCACTACCCACCATCATGGCGACGCAAGGGTCAAGAGCGTTCAGAAGAGCGAGGATGGGCACCGTGGTGCGCAACCAGGACGGCGAAGACGCCGAGGAAGAATCTCGAGAAGTTAACCTCGAAGAGAAGACGCGAGCCATGGGCTACAGCGCAAGTGAGCTACGCATGGCCGATGGCCTAAGTGACGTAGAATTGGCGAGCATTCTGGGCCTGGCCATGGATCGCAGAGCAATGGAACTGCTGATGGCAGTCGCAGAAGCAAGCAGGAAGGGGCTTCCTCACAGCAAGGAATCCCCAGAGGCGGAGAATTCCCCAGGACAGCCCATCGCTGTAGACAACAACTGGGCAGACCACGAGAGGTCGGACCTTCAGCAGAGGCAAGCTTTGCTGGCGGAATGGGTTGAGAATTCAAACGCATATACCCAGCAGGTGGCGAAGACTATGACCCATCGCGACTGGGAGGAGAAGCTGCGGATAATGTGCTCGCAAGGGCAGAAAGGCGCAGAAGGAATTGGAGCCCAGCGACAGAAGGCTGGAACCAAGAAGAAGAAGAACGAGTGGCAGCTCTACACCATGGCGCAGTATCGTCAGAGGCATGAGAACCACTTCGTGAAGGAGGGCGCAACCCCAGCAGCGCACGTGGATGTGCCTGCTTGGAGTCCGCCTGCCAGAGAGTCAGAGATGAGGCTCCCCAGGTTGACGTGTACTACCAGATTCGAGGACCTGATGGCCAGCGTGGCCGAGCAGCAGGTAGATCGTGACAAGCATCGAGACGTACATGATGATGCATGGTGCCTCAGATGGTTGAAATCCAATGGTAGAGTGAGGCTGCCCGAAGAGGAAGTTCGTCGCGTAAGGAGGCGAGCAGCACGACATCGATGGGACGAGGCCACGGACGAGATCTACATGGTCACTATGTCGGGCAAGGAGGTGAGAATACCCAAGCCTGCTGACCGTCTCGCGCTGGTCAAGGAATACCACTCCAGAACGGGACATTGGGGCATAAGACGGACGCAGCATCTTTTGTGGCAGCGCCATTGGTGGGCCGATTTGAAGAAAGACGTGGAGGCTGTGGTCACTCAGTGTGAGACCTGTCAGCGTGTGAAGACTCATTATGCGAAAGAGGAGGCATGTTTGTCCCCCCTTGAGATCGTGTCGTTCATGTATCGCTGGTCGCTGGATTTGGCATAGCCTTCGAGGAGAGAGACCAAGTCTGGCAACAACCGAGTGCTCATCATGACCGAGCACTACACCAGGTTCATAATCTGCGTGCCCATTCCCGACAAGGAGGCGAGCACCATCGCAGCGGCATTTCGCAGTCATGTCCTGGCTGTGTTTGGTGCGCCAGCAGAATGCTTGGTGGATGGAGGTAAGGAGTTTGAAGGCGAGTTCAAGCAGTTGTGCAGAGATTGCCTGATTGACCGACGAGTCACCTCGCCAGACTCACCAGAAGGCAATGGGCTGACCGAGGGAGTGGTACGCACGATGAAGTTCTGCTTTAAGAAGCTTGCCTTGGAGAAGGGTCTCGATTACGAGTGGGATGAGCAGCTCTGGCCACTGGTGCTGAGCTATAATGCAGCACGCCAGGAGTCCACTGGGGTGGCGCCGTTCACCATGTTGTTCGCCCAAGAGGCAGTAGTGCCGCCTGATTTGAAACGGGCACCCAGCATAGATTTTGCTGTTGAGGTCGAAGATGAGAAGGATGCCAGAGTCAAGGACCTCCACCAGAGAGCACAGGTGGTGAGGCGATTGATGGTACACGCTGGTTGCAGCCTGGAGGTCGCACAGCATCGTGATACATTACATTACGAAGGGAGAAGGGGTGGGGGCTACGAGCCTAGACCACACCAGTTCAAGGTGGGTGATTTCGTCTACATCAGGCAGAAGCCCCGCAGCGGCATGGAAGTCGCGACCAAATCCGCCATCCTGAAGCTGGTCAAGATACAGCGAGATGGTGTGGTGGTGCTTGAGGACGCCACCAAGTTAAGAGAGAAGAGCACCGTACAGAGCATCGCGCCATGTCACCTACAGGTGAAGGATCAGTATGACTGCAGTGCAGCCGTTCCCAGTAAGCACCTAGCATGTGAAGTTTGCAGGAAGACCGATGGGGAGGCAGAGATGCTGTTGTGTGATGACGCATGCAACAGGGGGTATCACTTGTGGTGTTTGACCCCAGCACTGGATGGAGTACCAGAAGGCGAGTGGCTATGCCCCATGTGCTCAGGCACGGGGAGGCAAGCCGCCAATGCCGAGGTGCAGACCCAGAAAGACGACAGCTCTGGTGCCCTAGAGGACAAATTGGGCATGAAGGAGCAGCAATTGAATGAGAAGCTGTCGGCGGAGATGCGCCTGTTGCCAGCAGACGTGGGTCCTCGTCGGGTGGTGAAGGGAAACAAGTTTCAGCCTTGGCATGCCATTTCATCAAGAGAGATGCTGTTGAGGGAGGAGGACATGTTCTTGGGCATGCCTGATCAGATTGATTGGGGAAGACAGGACAAGCTCTCTGAGGCTGTGCAGATCTTCATGCCAGGGCATTGGAATGAGGGGCATCGCACGGTGCTGAGCAAGAAATATCGGGAACAGAAGGCTATGGCAAGACATCTGAGGGATGCACCTCTTATGCCTGCGCTGGCTGAAGAAGAAGTTGAAAGACGAGGAGAGCTGAGGCATATGACCAAGGCTCAGGTGAAAGAAGCCAGCGCGCTGCAGTGGGGGCTCGAACTGGTTATCACAGTGCCCTCTGAGGTGAGGCGTTTGGCGACAGAGGTGGACTGGAAGTCCGTCAATGGCGTGTGGGACCCATGGGCAGGCACTGGGGTCATCAGTGAGGTGATGGTAGAGCAATGGCCGCAGTTGAGATTCATGAACAATGACTGGAACTCTCAGTTGGGTTGGCCTGAGGCGCATGATGCACTTCAGCCGGGTAATTATCGCATATGGAAGGAGAAGTATGGTGTCTGTGACGCGGTGGTGACTTCGCCTTGGTTCGCAGCGCTGGATATCGCGTTCCCGTTGGCAGTAATGGCCAGTCGTGTGGTGGCATGTGTCCATGTTCCATCTTACTATTTAACAGACATGACCGAGAGCAGGGCTGCGTACTTCAGACGATTAAGTCAGACAGGACGCTTGCATGTGATTGGGCATCTGGAACATGGACCTATTGGCCGCAGGTGTATGTGGGTCTTGGTGTTCAAGAATCCGCTGGTCAGAGCCAGAATGTTACAAGGCGGAGAAGGTGAGGGCATTGGTATGTTTACTTTCAGTTTGGGCAAGTTCATGGCGGATGGTGATACGACCCAGTATGCTGAGCAAGCCCACATTTGAGTCTGTGCTACTGCACGCAGCAGCTACAGATGGGGGATGTTGGAATCTGGGCTTGCATGTAATAGTTCAGCGTTCGATAACAGGGTATCAGAATTTTAAAAATTTTGTAGCCCTACGATCTTATGCTGTGTTGAGAATTGCTCGATCAGTTACCGGCACCAGTGGATATTAATGATGTTTATGATCAGTCGCGAGTGTTAAGTTCGTTCGATTCCGAGATTGTACCATCATATGCACGCGTTTGCGACAGCTGTAACAAACGCCGGCTTCTCATGGTACCGCGCCGGGTTTGTTCAGCTGGTGACACGCATGACAGTGGTGACAGCATGACAGGCTTTACGAAGATGACCATCTGTGAGATACGGACTCGTCAGAGAAGATATAGTCACCATCAGGTGACCAGAGAATGATAAGACGAAGATGGCAGTGACTCCTTTGCCGCTGACGTGTCAGTCAGAATGCGGTAAACGGTAACATTGTTAGAGCTGGCATGGGATAATGACTTTCCATTGGCTAGATGAAGATTTAAGGGCTAGAACCCGTTACAGTTTTGGGAAATGTGACAGGACATTGAGATATAAGTAGACTCTGACCGAAGGTCAGGCTGGTGGACTCATTATTCTTTTGCCTTCGCAAGTACTAGGTGGCTGTTCGCGCGCCAGTGCTAGAGTGCTAAGACAGTTCTGCTCACAGCTTTTGTACACACAATAATTCGTATTTTGTGATATAATATCAATTTTGACGGATATATTTTACTGCTGTTTTCATACTTTTTCATGCTGGAATCTGGGCTTGCATGTAAGAGTTCAGTGTTCGATGACAGGGTATCAGAATTTTAAAAAATTTTGTAGCTCTGCAACTTTATGCTGTGTTGAGAATTGCTCGATCAGTTACCGGCACCAGTGGATATTAATGATGTTTATGATCAGTCGCGAGTGTTAAGTTCGTTCGATTCCGAGATTGTACCATCATATGCACGCGTTTGCGACAGCGAAAAGGTCACATCATAACAAAGAGCTTTTTGGCTTTGTGGTTTCATGTACCCAAACCCACAAATGCCAAACAGTCAAGGTCTCCCCGTGCGTTCTAGCACGCGAGACTAGGCTGATTTGTTGCCAATATATGTATGGTTAACTTCTCTGAAGCACAAGGCCAGGGATACATTGCCTTTGGCTGTTTGGCATGTATTGGGTTTGGGTACATTCGAACCCAAATACAATAAATCTGCTAAGACTCATGGTGAATATGTCATTGTGTATTGTTTTTTTTATGTGTTGTGCTACTGTGTTAACTACTTTGCTTTTCTCTTTCCTACTGAAAAGGAAAAAGGTGTAAAGGTCCCACCTTTTGGTGACACCTCCTCTTTCACAACAAATTAGTGAGGAAAGTAAAACAAATACAACTTATCATTTAATAACAACTATACTTATTCACCGTACAACTCAACATGGTCGCCAACTTGTTTCGTTGTCTAGCACATAATTTCGGTCTCGAGTGGATGGGCGCAGTCATTTTTTAGTAATGAAGTGTGCAGGGGGCAGTATGACGAATAGCACAGCATGACGAATGTCAAATGCCAAATGTGGCGGCTGGCGCCCATCAATGATGGCGTATCGCTGTCACAGTGTATGACACACGCACGCGACCCGTAAAATTCTCGGGCGAGAATTTGGAATTCTCGCCCGAGAATTCTGATGGCGGCTGGCGCCCACTCAAAGGGAAACTCGTGAGCGGCGTCTCGAGTGGGGCGGTGTGAAATATTGCTATATTAAATCGAGAGGCGTCTCGGTTGGAGCGGTGTGAAATGTTGCTATATTAAATCGGAAGGAAGCGTCTCCGGTGGGGCCGGCTGAATATTGCTATATTAAATCGAGAGGCGTCTCGGGTGGAGCGGTGTGAAATATTGGCACATTCAATCGAGAGGCGTCTCGAGTGGGTCGCTGTGAAATATTGACACATTAAATCGAGAGGCGTCTCGAGTGGGGCGGTGTGAAATATCGACACATTGAATCGAGAGGCGTCTCGGGTGGAGCGCCGTGAAATAATGCTATATTAAATCGAGACGCGTCTCGAGAGGGAGCCCAGCTATGAAATATTACAGCACGATGAATCGAGAGGCGTCTCAGGTGGGCGGTGTGAAATGTTGGCACATGAAATCGAGAGGCGTCTCGGGTGGAGCGGTGTGAAAATTTGCTATATTAAATCGAGAAGAAGGCTGCAACGCCCTGTTTCTTGGTTATCGGGCGGTTACGCTCACTCGAAGGCAGGTGGTGCAAAAGTGGAGGATTTATCGTGTAAGCGTCAATTCGAAAGTATAGACAAAGTGGATTCGTTTTTGTTCGAGGCTAAGACACAGGTAGATTCGTTACTGTTAGAGCCAGATTCGTTTAATGAAGTTCAGCTCTCGGCGTTGAAGAGCGCGCGAGCTACTTTGGAGGATGGTATCGCTTGGGTTGAGGGATGTGCGCAAGTAATCCACGTCGCTTTTCAGTTCGGATGGCAGGTTGCACAAGA
Source organism: Cymbomonas tetramitiformis (assembly GCA_001247695.2). Lineage (NCBI taxonomy): Eukaryota > Viridiplantae > Chlorophyta > Pyramimonadophyceae > Pyramimonadales > Pyramimonadaceae > Cymbomonas > Cymbomonas tetramitiformis. Next base: position 5,929 of record LGRX02000986.1, read on the forward strand.
GTTTGAGGAGGAGCCAGTTGTTCAGAATGAGGAGGATCAACAGCGCCTTAAAAAGGCAAGAAAAGTTGTAGCCACGAGGCAGGCCGAGAGGGCAAGTGCTGGGTGGCCCTAAGGGCTACTTTGATTCGAATGGGCAGAGAGCGGCTTCAAGCCCTCTAGGGAATATTTCCCAGCAACGTTAGCGTTGCTAATTCCTGGCGTATTGCTATGGAAGAGCTCGGCTTATCGCCAGCTATGTAAGATAGCTCGGCTTATCGCCAGCTAGGATGAATGTTCATATTTGGCTTATAGCCATAGAAGTAATTTAAGCGTGTTGTTTCGCTTCTAATTTGGCGTATGCCAACGTCAAAGTGAGGGGAATGTGAAGTACCCGTGTGAGCGTTAGCTTGTTACCAGGCTTATTGCCGTGGCTCCTCACTAGAGTTGAGATCTGACTTGAAATTGCTTGGGCTTAAAGCCACTTCAACGTGTTGTCGGAAGTTGTCGCCAATCGCTAAGATCTCGCATGTTCAATTGGGTTTGGTTCATACCGCTCGTTGGTTGCAGAGAATGTTGAAAATGAATGTGCACAAAGGGATTGCTTGGCACTGTGCCGAAAAGCAATGATGGCGTGGATCGTACGTTCGCTAGCTCGATGCTCGCTAAGTTCAAGTCAAGATGTATCACGCATGTTACACCGATGATTCGTGGTTGATGTTTGTGCGTATTGGAGCTTGGCATGTTTACGGGTCTTTCAATCAGATCTTTGTTCCGTCTCCGAGATCCTAGTCTTGCTCTACAGATGTGATAGCTGGGTAGTTAGGGTAGTTAGGGGGGTACTGTAGTGTATGTGTGTCACATAACTGAATGTTATGTGTCACAGTGCAGCGAGCGGAGCGAGAGGTGCTGTGTCACATAACTACGGTTATGTGACAGACTGGAAGGGAGGTACCACTGTGTGGTATAAGGTTTCGAACTCTGTGAGAGTTCGGCTCCGCAGTTTGATTTGTGTCAAAGAAGGGTGTGTTCCCACCCACCTCCCTTGCTCGAGCTTTTGCTTTTTGATGGCCTTTTGGTCGGGTTGTTGCTGACGGTTCAGTGTTTGTGTCGTTGTGCATCGTCCGAACTTTGGCTTGTTTCTTCATGAGCTTTGTGCGCACTACAGGTTATCTGGTGATTCCGTCGTGCAGTGCGCAACTTCACCTTTCCGAGATCCTAGTCTTGCTCTACAGATGTGATTGCTGGGTAGTTAGGGTAGTTAGGGGGGTACTGTAGTGTATGTGTGTCACATAACTACCAAGAAAACTTCAAAACTACCAGCGCAGGTGACACTTCGACTTGATATCACGACTACGACGACTTACAAGTATTAGGAACGAATTCCTGTCGTATCTAATATCGAAAGATGGTCAGGGATATTATGCATTCTTCACTGCATCCTCGCATGTTCCAATGAAGCTTATTTCCGGGTGGTACAACAGGCAAGTTTGTGTGAAAATAGAGTCACCTGTGCCCTCGACGGGAGCCTCAAACTTTGGAATCACTTCCAAACCTTAAGTACGCATAAACCCTACCAAACGCCCTGCTCAACGTACGGTGAGCCATGAACATACAGGCCGCCTGCAGCAATGCGATCCCAGGAACTTCTGTCGAGCCCGTACTTGTCGCCATCTCGATGGCAGTTTACATAAACTCTCTGCATGGCGAGTTCTGCTTTGACGACACCTTTGCTGTCATAAACAATAAAGATGTGGTTCAGTCAAATAGCTCCCTCACCGCCCTATGGACCCATGATTTCTGGGGACAAAATATCTCAAAATCAGACAGCCATAAGTCTTACAGGTGCGTTTCGCGTCGCCGATCTTTTGAGATCTCGCCGTGCGTACGCGAAGAACAGTGGCGCACAAAACCCTAACTCGACTCGCTTTCTCACCGTTACTGTTCCCAAAGTTAAATAGCACTAATTCATCTTTCTCCTGGGAAACTGCAGGCCTCTCACAGTGTTAAGCCTGCGCCTCAGCCGTGCAATAGACGGTCATCTGCCCCCTCGCCCCTTCGGTTTCCACGTGCTCAACGTTATTTTGCATGGGCTGGTCACGTGGCTTTTTCTCCGCTTGGCGTTGGAGCTATACTCTCGGAAGCAGAACGCAGCGCGATCGACTACCGAAAGACGGGCGGTGCTGGCCGCCTTGCTCTTCGCGTTGCACCCGGTCCACACCGAAGCCGTCTCGGGGATTGTCGGCCGTGCTGAACTGCTCTGCGCAGTGTTCGTGTTGATCGGTTTGCTGAATTACATCCAAGCTGTGAGAGATCGGGCGAAACAGGTTCGCTCCTGGATAATTCACCTTTCTCAATCCCCTCTTTTGCCTCCTGCTCCCCAGCCTCTCCAGGAAAGAGGCGCGCACCCGCACCTTGGTGTGTTTCCCGAGCGTCCCGAGCGAGAGGCCATGTCGGGGCGGAGCGAGACCGAACGTGACCGGTTTATTGGCCCAAGGCGCCCAAATCTCAGTTGTACCTTTGAAGAATATCTTAGTGGGGCTTGCGGTGGTGAGAATGTGGTCATTCGCGAACGGCTTCACTAACTTCCTCCTTCGTGGGCTTCACTCCCCGCGCAGCACGCGTTCCTGCTGGGCTCTGCGCTCGTGTGCGCCGTGATCGCGGTGTTGTGCAAGGAGGTGGGCCTCACCATGCTTGGCGCGTTCCTTACATACGACTTCATTGACTTCGCGCTGCTCTACCTGAACCCCAGTAGTGAGTTGCCCGCTGTCGTTCCGCGAGCCGAGCATCCCCCCCAGACCCAGCCTTGCACGCTCAGCTCCGATCCCGGTGCTGTGCTCGGGCCCCAACCACTGAGCCCCTTCTTCAAACGTGTTCCCCATAAGCGAGTGCCTTCAGCCCTGGACGCTGCAAGCGTATCCCCTCAGATGAGTGTTAGCCCTCAAGCTGAGCGCACTCCTCCACCGCGCTTCGCCGGTCTTGCTTCAGATAGCTGCTGGCAACTCCGACGTCGCCCCGCGAACGCCACTGAGAGCGCTCACAGCACTCGAGAGGTGCGGCTGGAGTTTCTGCGTGGTGGACGGCTGGCGCCACCTGCTGCAGTCACCTCACCCGGAAACCGGCAGTTGGAGGAGGTCGGATCAGCGGCTCCAGGCGGGCTTCATTCTGATAGCAATCTGATGGGAGTACGGGCTATGACAGATGCAAGCAGACTCTATCGGTTGTGCTCAGTATTTCAACGGCGGATGCTCAAAGCTGATCCTCCGAGGAACTCTATGTTGGGTCGACGTTGATCCTGCGGAATCTTTCCGAGGAACGCCGCTTCATCGGGGCAGCGCTGTGCGATGGACTGTGTCCCTCATGCGCAGGGCTTGGGCGGGAGGTTCGGGATTCGCAGGCCAGTCGGGTGAACGGGCAGCAGTGTCGCCGGGAACCCGAGTCCGCGCGAAGGGCGGCGGGGTGCGGATGGTGAGCTCCGGGGTGAAGCGCTCCAGCTCCGCCGCCCGCCGCCGTGCTCTCCGCGTGGTGTGTTCCATCGCACTCGGGGTCGGCTACGTCGTCTTCCGCAAGCGCCTCCTCGTGCAGTCCCTCGTCGACATCTTCCGTAAGGTGCGCGCGACCTCGGAGTGCCGTCCCATGTGGCGCAGGCCCGCGCGGGCAATGCTGTCCCAAATCCTGAGCTTCCATAAAAAGTTTCACTTACTTCTTGCGTTGTCTGCGGTGAGCGCGCCGCCTCTCTGCCACGTGGCGCAGCCCGCAGTTTCCTCCCACTCGTCGAAGGCACTCTGCGAAGACACTTTCTGAGGCGAAGACACTTCCTTTTGGCCTGGATTCGCCTTTGACTGTGGTGGCGTGAGCTGGCTCCAGTTCTCTGTTCGTTCGTGCAGTTCTGCGGGTCCAAGGTGGCACACAGGGTAGTTCCAGCAGGCTGGTCATAACATCCGCAGAGACTGAGGGGTGGCTTGCCCATTAGGTGGAGAATCCCATTCCCTTTATGCCAACCGTGCTGCTGCGGTGGCTGAATGTCGCCAAGTTGCACACCTGGTATGGCTCGATGCTGCTGTTTCCGTACTACTTGTCCGCGGACTGGTCCTTCGCCTGCGTCCCGACCGTCGGGTCGCTTTTCGAGTGGGTCAACGGCTTGTCTGCTACCTTCTACCTCATCGTGCTCCTCTTTTTCTTCCCCATCTTGCTCAACCCAAGGTGCATGCCTTTCCCCCACAGAAGGGCCCGTATTTCCCGGTTCAGGTGCTCTCTTCACCTTCGCCCTCGCGCTAGCGCCTCCTCCGTGGGAAAACTCCCTTTCTTGCATGGCGACGGTCCACAGCCGGGGTCTGAGCCCGCCTGCTTGAGCACTCAACTCTCAGTGCCGGGGTCTGCGCCCGCCTGCTTTAGCACTCAACTCTCAGTGCCGGGGTCTGCGCCCGCCTGCTTTAGCACTCAACTCTCAGTGCCGGGGTCTGAGCCCGCCTGCTTTGCTCAATTCACCAGTGCGGTCTGAGCCCGCCTGCCCAGCACTCAGCTCTCAGTGCCGGGGTCCTCGCCCGCCTGCTTTAGCACTCAACTCTCAGTGCCGGGGTCTGCGCCCGCCTGCTTTAGCACTCAACTCTCAGTGCCGGGTCTGCGCCACATGCTACAGCACTCAACTCCAGTGCCAGGGTCTGAGCCGCCTTTAGCACTCAGCTCTCGGTGCCGGGGTCTGCGCCCGCCTGCTTTAGCACTCAACTCTCAGTGCGGGGTCTGCGCCCGCCTGCTTTAGCACTCAACTCTCAGTGCCGGGGTCTGCGCCCGCCTGCTTTGCCACCTCAACTCTCAGTGCCGGGGGTCTGCGCCCGCCTGCGCCCAGCACTCAACTCTCCCAGTGCAGGGGTCTGCGCCCGCCTGCTTTAGCACTCAATTCTCGGTGCCGGGGTCTGCGCCCGCCTGCTTTAGCACTCAACTCTCAGTGCGGGGTCTGCGCCCGCCTGCTTTGCTGCTCAGCTCTCAGTGCAGGTCTGAGCCCGCCTGCTTTAGCACTCAGCTCTCAGTGCCGGGGTCTCGCCCGCCTGCTTTAACGCCTCAACTCAGTCACCACGGGGTCTCGCCGCCTGCTTTACAGCACTCAATGCTCAGTGCCTGAGGTCTGAGCCCGCCTGCTGGCCTCAGCTCTCCAGTGCCGGGGTCTGGCCGCCTGCTTTAGCACTCAACTCTCAGTGCCGGGGTCTGCGCCCGCCTGCTTTAGCACTCAACTCTCAGTGCCGGGGTCTGAGCCCGCCTGCTTTAGCACTCAACTCTCAGTGCCGGGGTCTGAGCCCGCCTGCTTTAGCACTCAACTCTCAGTGCCAGGGCCTTGGCTCTTCGAGGTCAACCGCCGACTGCACTGCTCCACTGATCTGGGCATTGAGACGACGCCTTCCCACTTTCCACCTGGTGCAGATCCCCCGACTGGTGGCTCCAAGGTTTCTGTGTGCTCGGCCTCGTTATCGGTCCCTTCATCCCCGCTTCCAACATCTTCCTTTATGTCGGCACCTACATCGGTTTGTGCCCCATGATGACTCCCCCCTCACGTTGGCCCTAACCTCCTCGATGCCCCTCCCACCCCACTTTGAGCAATAAAGAACTTCCTACCCACCACTGCATCCCACCTGGTCATCCCGAGTGATGCCTTCACCTCTTTGAGTTGTTCAATCCCCTACAGGCCGTGGAAATCGGTGCGGTGAGGGAAGCAAGCTTTGCGAAAGGCGGAGGCACTCACCTGGCATGAGAGTTGTTGGGGATGGTGGCATGCAGCGGAGCGACTCCTGTATCTGCCGTCAATGGGTTTCTCCCTGGTGCTGGCAGATTGGCTGCAGACTTTGTTTGAGAGGGACGTGCCCTCCGACTGGGCGCGCCGGAGAGCCCCCATCCCTGCAGGCCGCATCCAGAAGTGTATCGGCCACGGTCTTGTTGTGGCTTTCCTGCTCGGTCTTCCCCCACCTGCCCCACCTGCCCCGCTTTTGCCCCCCCCTGTCTCTATGTTCATCTCATCCTGCTGCCAGTCTCTCCGGCTCTCTCCTCTACCCCTCAGAGGGCTTCAGATCTCTCCCGCTCTCTCTCTCTCTCTCTCTCCTGTACCCTGCAAACAGTGCGCTTAATAGTGCACGAGCAGCGTTGAGGCTGCTGAGGGCTGAGTGGGGGGGGGGGCGGACGAGCGGCACGGCACGGCTGAGAGTGGGCTAGGGCGGGCGAGCGGCACGTTGAGGCTGAGTGGGGCTGGGGGCGGACGAGCAGCCTACAGCGTGCGCACCTCCATGCGCAATCGCGCGTGGAGCTCCGAGGCTGACCTGTTTATGTCGGCGCTCGAAGTCTGCCCTCAGAGGTGCTTAGCCTCATCACCGCCGCGCCGCATCACCGCCGCGCCTCATCACCACTGTGTCTCCTCACCACCGCGCCTCATCACCACTGCGCCTCATTATGTAGGCGTCGCTCCGCCGCTGGTAGTTCTTCTGGCGTTGCGCTCTTCCCTTCGCCCTCTCTCATCGTGCGCAGCGCGGCAGGGGGCGGCTCGACGGCCTTTTTGGAGGCTCGAGGTGGCCCCGCCGTGCGCAGGTTCCGGTCATATTTCCAGCCTCGATTGCATAGCACAGGTGACACGTGGCAGGCACCGCGCCCACATGCGCACTGTCCTTAGCCGTTGCCTTTACGTGGCATCTGACGTGGGTGCGCTGATCACACCTCAATGGTCGCGCAACATGCTAGTACGCTTGCACATCTTAGTGGCACCGTGGATTAGTGGGAGGCGCAGCCCGACTGGTGCCCACCACGCTGTTGTCTGCTACCAAGCTGTTGATCCTTTGATTTGCCTTTGCCGAGGACACGAACAAGCACTCCTGAGAGGGGTATGTGGCGGGTGCTCACGTGTGCAGTGCCAAGGTGCAACTCAACTGTGGCATCCTGAACCGCCGCTACCAGAACTGGGACCAGGCACAGGCCCACTTCCAGGTGAGCGCCCCCGCGTCCACCTGCAGCGCCCCTCCTTTCTGGCGCTCCCTGCCTGTTTTCCATGGATTTTGATCGCCTATCCTGTTTCCTGCTAAGGGATCCCACTGCATTCTCTTCCCCAAAGATATTCAACTGTCGATCCTTCCCATCCAATGGCAGCAGACGGCAGCCAACGTTTTCCAGAGAATAATGAGCCCCTGGGGAGAGCAAGGAGTTGAGGCAGGCTGCAAGGGGGCCGGGCTGCCTTGGTCAGACTGCCGTTGACGTCGAGCCCGGGTACTGCGATCCGACGTACTGGCAGGGGCTGACCTACCTCAATGCAGGTCAGTGATGCCATCCATAGAGGCGCCGTAGTGCCGTAGAGGTAGGAGGGCGCTACCATTTAATTGCCATGGCCGTTGATTTGCTCCAAGTAGTACCATATATTTGCCATGGCCGTTGATTTGCTGTGAGTAGTATTCGCTGCGAATGGAAGAGTGCTGCCATTTATTTGCCATGGCCGTTTATTTGCTGCGAGTAGTGCCATTTATTTGCCATGGCTGTTGATTTGCTGTGAATGGAAGGGCGCAGGGTGTTTGATGGGGAGGGGAAACACTGTGCGGTGGGTGGGGGGAGCATCGCAGGGGACCAAGCGCGAATGGAAGGGCGCAGGGTGTTTGATGGGGAGGGAAACACTGTGCGGTGGGAGCATCGCAGGGGACCAGGCGAATGGTGTTGCATACTTGGAGCGCGCAGTTGAGTGCATTTACACACGTGCTCAGGTGCATCCCCGCTCTCCCTCGCTGCCCAAACCCCGCGAGTTGCCATCACCTCCCTGCCTCACTTCGAGGTTGGCATAGAGGCCTTGGACGGTGTCGGTGCACTTGACACCATCAGATGCGATGCCCCTGTAGCATCCCTGGCCCCCCAGCACCTCGTATGGACCAATCTCTACGTAACGTGGTATATGAATGCCGCGACATGGGTCGGTGGTGTCAGAGGCTTCTTGAGGTTTGCTTCCTCAAGCTTTGGCTCTGCTCGTGGGGCTCAGATTGCTTCCTCAAGCTTTGGATCTGATCGTGGGGCTCAGATTGCGTGCTCAAGCAGCAGGGATTAGCGAGATGAACATCTACCCGATCTACACTTCGGCTCGGCGTGTGTTTGACTGAGCTCGACCTTAGCCTGCCCGCAACGGGTGGCTTTTGGACCGCACTCGTTTTGGGGATGCGCTTTACTGTCTCTGAGCCCACAACGGCGGGCGGGGGACAGGCGGTGAGCTCCCTGAACATGATCTACCACATGCTTCATCAAAGCCAGCCTACGAGGTGCGTATGGTGTACCACGTGCTTTATCACAGCCAGCCTACGAGGTGCGTATGGTACCGCGTGCTTCATCTGAGGCGGCCTGCGAGCATTTTGATTGGGCGAATCGCAGGCGACACGGGTGCCCAAGCGGTGAGCTTCCCCCGGATGAATAGGCACGCTGATTCTCCGCGTGTGGATCAATGAATTGATTGTACTGGTAAGGGGGTCGGGCCGGGGGGGCAGTGGGGAGCACCTCGAGGCCTGGGCGCGCATCCTGGTCCGGGTGGACGAATGGGAGGACGCTTGCACCTACTTCCACGAGGCCTCGGCGCTGTACTCCGCCCAGGGCAACAACAGTGCGGCGCACGTGGCGCGAGAGCAGTGCATGCAGCTCGGCGTCGCCCCAAAACAGGCGACGCAGGCGTGCTCTCTGCTGCAGGTGCGCCGGGCACGCGATGCCGCCAGCGTGTGTCTCAGTGTGTGAGGGGCGGCGGCGAGGTGCTCTCTGCGTGAGAGGCCACGGAGTGCTGATTTGTGTGAGGGCCGGCAGCGTGGTGCTCTCTGCGTGAGAGGCCACGGAGTGCTGATTTGTGTGAGGGCCGGCAGCGTGGTGCTCGGTGTTTCACGTCAACACACGGCTTGCCTGATTCTGCACTAGATTGTTGACTGGTCAAGATAGGTGTACGCTCCCATCCTGAGGCTGAGAGCTGTTTGCCGAATGATTTGTCCAGGGTACCTGATGGTAGAGGCCACGCAGGTTGAGTGGGACGGGTGGGACGGGTGTTGGAAAACCATGTGGGGGGTCTGCCCAGTCGTATGCGCTTCAGGACGATGAAGCTGCGACCAAATACATTAGAGGCCCGGATGCTGTGCGCTGCCGATTGTAAGCTAGCCGAGACACCGACCCATCCACTCGCCAATACGCACCCCCTCGCAACTGTTCAGAGCTCGCCCCGGCACCCCCTCGCAACTGT
>LGRX02000987.1:0-33308 GCA_001247695.2 Cymbomonas tetramitiformis
CACCCGGCAGCCCCAACTCGCCACACTTCCTTTCCTCGCCATCACCAGAACCCCCATTCCGTGAGCTGACTCCCACTCTCCGCCGCTCTCGCTCTCGCTCTCGCTCTCGCTCTCGCTCTCGCTCTCGCTCTCGCTCTCGCTTTTCCTCTCGCTCCCAATCCCCGCCTCCCTCCCCACCCCCGGAGGCCGCCGGTCTGTCCAGGGCCACCGAGGAGCAGCGGGCGAAGCTGCCGCACGAGGACACCGTCCAATACGTCGACTGCGGAGCGTGCAGTCGGGCCGGCATGTTCAACCCAACGTGCAAAATTAACAAGTCCTGCACCAAGATCGTCAGGGTGATCGGCGCTGATTCCTACGTCGTGGACACGCACCTGCCCTGGTTCTACAGGTGCATCAATGAACACTTCTCGTGCAGACCCTGCATCGATAACTACATGCTGGAATCCTTCCTCAAATTTCACATGCGCTCTGCGAGCATCACACAGCTCGTGCCTTGTCCTATGTGCGTCGGACCCGAGGAGGACAAAGCCATGGAGACTCTGGAGCGCTGGAGGGTCTTCGTGAAAAACAAGACCGTCTTCGACAAGCTCTTCAACGCTCGCGCCGAGGAGATCATCAGAGAGGAAGGACGGCAGGAGCAAATGCGGGCGAACCAGATCGAGAACGAGCAGAGGGAGCGAGCCCATCAGGAAGAGCTCGCCAGGCTGGCCGGCAACGACCAGGTTGAGGCACGGGAAGTCTTTGACCAACGGGCCAACGCCATCCTCTCCGATGACCCCTCCTGCAAGATCAGGACTCCCTGCTGCGGGCTCCCGGTCCTCGAAGTCCTCGGGTGCATGTCCGTCCGCTGCGAGCCCGCCAACAACGGCGGCAGGCAGGAGATCGGCTGCGGCAAGTACTTCTGCGCCTGGTGCTTCCGCAGGGCGCCCAACAGCGAAGCCTGTCACATGCACCTCCGACAGTGCCCCCTCAACCCCAACAGGAGTGAACCGGCCCTGGGGGCCTTTTTCACCACCCACGAAAGGCACCTCGCGCACTGGGCCTCCGTCGTGGCCAGGCAGGTGCTCGACCGCATCAACCGGGAGGCGGAAGGGCCGCTCAAGGAGGCCATGATGCGCTACTTCGAGAGCAACCACCGCAACGACTACCGAGGAGAATGAAGTCCCGTAGTAGCCTAGATGAAACCGGAACAGAGCCTGTAGCGACGGTGCATCGCTTTCTGATGAGCCCTGCAGTGAAATTGAAACTCTGAACCGTGATGTGTATTTTTTTATAAAAGCTTAACCTGCTTGTAAGAGTATCTTGTACGAGCACACCACACCCTCTCCGAGGGACCCCTGTTTCACTTGCGAGCCGCGAGTCTCCCCCTCGTGCACTCTCTCCATCATTGCCAACCCTGTTCTCCCACCTTGGCTTTAAGCTGCACCTTGCCTTGCGCGCATCCACACCTCGAATCGAAGCGTTTCAATCCACGGCGCGCTCCTGTTTACCGAGGGTTCGGGCTCTCTTCATTTGACGCACGGTCACCTTTCCAAACTTAACTTCGAATTCAGGCTTCAGGGATTCGGTGCTCGTGACTCGAACGGATCTACCGCAGTTTGGAGTGTTCCTTTCCTTAGAATTCAAGCTTGTGGGGTTTAGGCTTTCCCTCCGTTGACATTTCGGGGGTTTTCACTCCGAGGGTTTAGGGTTTTGGGTTTCTGATTTGGGGGGGGGGTAGGGTTTTTAGTCTTTATATACAATTTTAGGGTTTCCCGTCCCGCGTGTATACGCCATATTTAGGGTTTTTAGGGTTTTCGAGCCGGTCGACGAGCTTATTTGTCAACCTGTTTTTTTGCCCCGATCGCGGCGAGAGCCGAGTGGCCCTGAAGGCCTGGGCCCCGGGCCCGAGGTTGCGAAGGGATATTTTTTGATGATTTTGGGGAGGCGGGCCGGGAGGAAGCTTTTTGACGAGTTTGGGCGAATCTCTTCCGGGAGGGTTTGGGCGTTAGGTTTTGGGTTTTTGATCACCGCCGGGGATATTCTTACGGAGCTTTTTTGAGGCGGGAGGTTTTTTGAGACTTTTTTGGGGAGGGAGTTTTTTTGTTTTGGGGGCGACATTTCCCTCCTGTTCTTCGGCGATTTTCTAGGGACGTTCGAGGGCAAGTTTCGTTTGGAAGGGCTGGTGGAGTTTTTTTCGGAACGGACTTCGGGGCTTTTTTTGGTAGGCGTGGCGGGCCTTGTCCGCACAGAAAAAATTGTGTAGCCGGTAAGTGTGCGGCGCACCTCGATACATGCACCCAGCATGTATCGGTAGTACTATTCTCTTTTTATTCATTACAATTTTACGTTGATTGTGCGCGCTGCATGGTGAAATCGATTTTTTAACGGCTCGCCCCGGCGAATGCCTCGATCGGACGGTCGCGCGAGGTGTGATCGGTCGGTGCGTGCGGTCATCGCCGGGAAGCACGGCTCGACCGTTCGCCATGACCGGACGAGGAGAGGGACGCGAGCACCGAGGTGGGCGCTCAGCTTCTCATTATCAGCCCCTCGACAAGATCCGACGGCTGTAAACCGTCATTGAACGACGACCGTCCGATTATATATATACACCCTGTGTTTATTCACAATTCCAGTTAATTAGTTATTTAATTGATTCGTGTCACAGCTCGTGACATCGGCGGCCGCATCGTGAAGGATGACAGCTCGTGACATCGGCGGCCATCTCATCGCGTCGGTCGCTGCGCAATAAATACCCGAAAACGAGCTTTCCCCCTCACAATTTACAACTTCACTTTTCTCGAGCCTCCTACTCTACAGCTCTACAACCTCGTACCTATCGTTCATAAAACAAGTTCATTCTCAAGCGCCCGCCTGATTTTTCTCCATGTCTCTCGGTGATATCTTAAACTCCGACCGCGTCCACCTGACGCCCAACTCCTGGTACATACACGTACCGGGGCACGTGCGTGTGTCGAAGGAGGAATTTGAGCAGCTCTGGGAACTCAAGCACCGCTTTCAGCAGCAACACATCGTCCTTTTTGGCAAACGTATACCAGTGCCTCGTATACAAGGTTTGTTCTCGGCGCGCGACGTGTCCTACAATTTCAGCGGCATCTCGGTGCCCAGTGAACCGATCACCTCGCACGCCATCCTGGAGGCTCTGCTAGAGCAAGTCACCGACACGCACAACGCGGTCTTTGCCAACTGGTACGCCAGCGGACAAGATTCCGTGGGCGCACACAGCGACGACGAAAGGGACCTGGTAAAGGGCTCCTGCATCATCAGCATCAGTCTGAACGCGACCCGCACTTTTCGGGTGAAAAGAAAACCCAAATGTGATGCGTCGAGCGAAGTGGATAAGCTCGATTTTCAGCTGGGTGATGGAGATGTTTTTATCATGGGCGGCGCTTTTCAGAGGGAGTTTCTACATGAAGTCCCCAAGAAAGCCCGCATGGTCGGCGACCAGAGGCGCATTAACCTGACCATAAGAAGCTTTGCGCCGACGGGTGTAGCGGACAAAAAACGAAAAAGAGAGCAAGCCTGTCACGCTAAGTAGTCAGCTTCACTGTCGAGCTTGTATAACCTTGTTAGGTGTTTGTAGCTACAATATCTGTATGACACTTCAAAATAGATCGTAAGATTATCAACTTTCCCACCCAAGAACCGTACCACGTCACGTGGCAGGCGACTGTTCTCTCTTATACGATGGCCGTATCCTTTCAAGTGGCGAAGAGTCGCGAACGCCAGGGACGCGAGCACCGAGGTGGGCGCTCAGGTGCTCATTATCCGCCCCTCGTCAAGATCCGATGGAGGGTTTAGGGCTCGCAGCCGTGCCTTACTCGGCAGATGAGATATCAACTGTTCGATCAAGAATGCCCGTTGTTAAAGTTATGTATCACAACATGGACATTTTGTGAGTATGTTTTCTATAATAATAATGTGTTATGTTATATATGAATGCCATTTATTGTATTATATACAAACATTAATATGTGACTATATCACTATGCTATATATAATACATCTAATAATACTAATGATATGTCAACAATGAATCAGTATGTAATAGAAACATATCCACAAGCTCACTTTAAACTTCGGTGTTTCTTTTGAGACTCCTATCAATCTCCTCGCAGGTTTTCCCAGAAAAACGTTTACCGATTACCCAACGCTGTCAAGGGTAAAAATACGCCAAAACGTTTACTCAAGTAAATCCGACAACCGAGGAGAGACCTCGCACGAGGTCCGTCAGATCAGAATTGTCATCTTAAACTTCGCCAAAGAAAAGTCAGACACCTTTCTGCCCCCATTCATGACCCTTAATTGGATACTCATTTGACCCCCTAGCATAACCTCAAAACAACCCCTAAACATGATCCGACGATCGAGAGCAACCCGTGGACGGTGGCCGTCGGATTGAGTTTTTAAAGGGCACAATTGCAAATTGTGTTCGTTATCGTTATAATGCCTATTACTATTGTCGCAAAAGTGCGAGCTGGATCGAGCCTACGACCGCTTACGTATACCGATGCGTACTTGGCACACCTCGCCGTCTATCTTTTTAACAGCGCTCCCCAAATTCATCGATGTCAGAATTTTTGCGAATCTTACGGACGTGATCTTTACCGACCCGCCCGTGAACGAATTGTATTTTTGGAATAGCTTAGAGAATTTAACGAACCACTCTCGTCCGTCGCCAGCTTTTTGCTTCAAGGTTTTCCAGTCCCACGCCACCACTCGTTCACCGTTTGATTTGTGACTAATTGATCCGTATTCGTTGAGGATGTCTCCGTCGTATAACTCGTATTTCGACCGAATCCAAGATTGCACGCTCAAAACGATATCGCTCTCGGAGGTCCACGCGTCAAGGGGCATGGCAACATGATTTTCCGTAGGGGAGGCTGATTTTGCCACCTCCGGAAGCATCGACAATGTCAATCGCAGTTTCCGCTCTTTGGCATCGCATAGCAGCATATCCACCTCCCGCTTGCGCTTAACGACGTCACCGCGGGTCGGAAGCTTGCGTTTCAAGGGGCGCAGAGGAACCATTTCGGCCACGTCCGAACGCGTATCGGTCGGGTCTGTGGCGAGACACGTCAGAAAGCGCTTGAAGTTTGCGTCGTCGGCTTCGGCTTTGCCGACATTCGCGAACACGCAGGTGAGCTGCACGTTGTCTCGGGTGTAATGTCCGTCGGAGCGTATGCGGTCGACGGAGGGCGCGAAGCGGCGCCAGCACTCATCGGAAGGCAGCCCCTCGGACTCGGCAGGCTCTTTGGGAAGCATGCGCAGCCCGGTGAGCGCGCAGCGTCCCTTCTGCGCCTCGGCTAGGTCCACGAGGAAGTCCGGGGAGGGCAGCGCGAAGTCGATGTCGCGGTGTTTCGCTCCCTCTTTGGCTCTCGCGAAGAGGTCACGAGCGGCGAAGTTCCAGTCGGCGATGCGTTTGGCTTCCTCCCTAGCCATCTCTCGAACGTTCTCGGGTTCGGGGATCGCCCCCGACGGGGAGTCAGAGGTGCGAGCGAAGTACGTGCGAAGGGTGTGCATGGTGATCGTGCGGTCTTCGGTCCTCGCTGAACGCTTCTCGAGGGAGGATGATGTAGATAATTATGTTCGATCGAATTTGGCCCCATCGATATAGCCTAGATAATTATTTCGGAGAACTCTATCACTCCCAGCATATGCTCAGACAAAGATCCAACGGCTGAGAGCAACCCGAGAACGATGACCGTCGGATTATACATAGACGCCCTATGTTTATTCACAAATCCGTATAATTATTTATTTAATTTATTTGTGTCACAGCTCGTGACATCGGCGGTCAGCTCGTCGGCGGCCATCTCGTCGGCGGCCATCTCGTCGGCGGCCATCTCGTCGGCGGCCATCTCGTCAGCGGTCGTCTCGTCGGCGGCCATCTCATCGGCGGCCATCATCATCGTCGGCGGTCATCTCGTCGGCGGCGATCTCATCGGCGGCGATCTCGTCGGCGGCGATCTCATCGGCGACGATCTCATCGGCGGCGATCTCATCGGCGGCGATCTCATCGGCTATAAGAGGCGAAAGGTCGAGAGCGAACACATATCACTCTGCCTACCACCTCTGCCCACCACCTCGCCTCGTATCCTCCTTTTACCAAGTGTTAACATGGTTGAACTCAAGACTTACCAGACGCAAGCTGCGAAGGAAGCTGTGAAACGGATAGTGTCCAACAAGAACCAAACGCTGGTGGGTAAAGTCGGGTCCGGCAAGACCCTGACCTCGCTGGAGGTGTGTCGGCGTTTGAGCGAGTCCGGCCAAGGCCTTCGAGACACGCAACACCACCTGCTGACCCTCGTGGTGGTGCCCAACTGCGTGCTGCATCAGTGGTTCAAAGAGACGCTGCGCTTCGGCGTGAACGAGAACCAACTCTGCCTGTTTCACGGGAGCGTCGGGTCGCGAACCAAAGCCTTCCACACGTGGTGCAGCCGGGCCGGGGCGGTGACGCACATCGGCGGGCGGACCATGTGGATGCTCTTCACCACCTTCGACACCTACCGGAGCTCGGCGGCCTTGCTCTCCGGCGTCACCTGGGGGCTGGTGATCGTGGACGAGGCGCACCTGCTGCGCAACGGAGTGGCGAAGACGGCCGACGAGGAGATCAAGTACGGTCTGAAGAACTACGAGGTCCTGGACAGGACTTTGATGCGGACGCCCACTCCCTTGTGGTCACCGCCATTCACGCTTCTGGTGACCGCCACGGTGGTTCTGAACCACCCCATGGACATGTTGAGCCTAGCTCGCTGGTGCAGGATGCCCGACGGTTTGATGGACAAGGCGGACTGGTACAACCAGCAGGGCGTGTTCAAGCCCGCCCGCAGGCAGTACTGCGAAGACCACGTGACCGTCATCGACGTGCCCGAGCCCCGTCCGGTGGAGCGGTGTGTGCGGCTGGTGAAGAGGGACGAGAGCGAACGGCTGCTGTCGGACTCGGCGTACCAACATCTCGCGGGATGCCTGAAGATCTTCCTCTCCGCGATGCGGCAGACGGGCCCCGCCAACCGGGCGTCCCTGGAGCAGCAGGCGATTCTGCGAGCCGCTCGCCTCCAGTTCTGGGGCGCGGTGACTCGGTGTCGACGGGGAGAGCAGTTCCCCGGTTTTTTCGTGCAGCCCACGGAAAGCGCGCCCAAGTCCCTCATCGCCTCGGACGTGGACCGGCTGGTGCGCGAGCATCCACTGAAGGGGTGCAACAAGCTGCAGGCGGCGGTCGACTGGTGCGAGGAGCTGTTGGACGCCGAGAACAACTTCCGCAAGGGCCTCGTGATGTCCGCGTACAAGCAGCCGTTGCAGCTGCTGGCGGAGCACGTGCGACGTTGCAAGCCGGACGTCGCGGTCTTCGAGCACTACGGCGGTGGCGGAAAAGCCAACGCGGACATCCTGCGCGAGTTCAGCGCGGTCTCTTGCGAAGGCCGACGGGCGGCGGTGTTGCTGGCCACTCGCGGCTCCATGGGGGTCGGAGTGGACCTGCCCTGCGTGCAGCGCACCTTCTTGATGGACCTGGCCTGGTCACGGGGGGACGACCAGCAAGCGCTGGGCCGCATGCAACGACCGCTGGCCCAGAAGGTGCACGAGTGGGTGGCCACCACCGCCAGCTTGGGTTCGGAAACCTTCTCCGTCGAGGAGTGGATGCGTCTCATCCAGGAGAAGAAGCGCTCCATGGTGGAAGAGATGTTCGCCGGTGTCGACCAGAGCGAGGACATGGACGAGGAGGAGGACGCGATGCCGGCGGTCGAGGAACCGGTCCAGCAGCCGATGGAGGGGAAGGCGGAGACCTCGAAGCCGATCCTGACGGTGCTCTTGGAGATGTTGGAGCGCCACGGATTCGTCCAGGCGAGCAGGAAGCGCAAGACCCCGAAGAAGGAGAGAAAAGTGTCCGAGAAACGGCAGAAAGTGAGCTCAACGGATACGCAGCAGGCACAAGTCTGCGAGACAGTAGGACGTGACTGAATGTTGTTAGCCTCGGGAAACCTGCGACGTGTGAACAGAGTAATCGCTTTATAAAATATAACGTACGTGTTTGCCATGCGCGGGTGTGTCCTGCAGTGACCATGTCTCAGATTGTTTGACTGTGCATCTCGCCTTCGACACATCACTTCGAAACCCACCCATTTCAACTGCCTTAGACCGTCCGCAAGATCCAGAGAACACATCGGAACCAGTTTAGCATATTCGGGTCGTGTTTCAGTAATACCTCGTGGCACTTTGTTTGTTCACGCATGACACCGTGAGCCGATTTGAATATTCGATATCCGTTTTGGGGTGGGTGTGCTTTTGAGGTGATGTTAAAAAACTTGACGCGATTTTCGGATTCGGGTCGGATTCAAATGGCTCACGCACACATTTAGAGGTGAACAGGCCTAGCAGAGATCTCAACTTTGAAATCGACCAAGCTTGGCATTTTTTAGGCTTGAACACGTCGGGTTCCTGTTTGTCCTTATAAAGCTGCCCCTCGACCCGCACCATTGCACTCCAGTGTTTTGCTGAAGCATACAAAACGGTCCCTCAACGAGCGGAAATAAAGCACACCGATTATTCGATGCACCCTCCCGACTCCCCTATGTGGGCTTTAGTTGGGTACGCACATCACCCCTGAGCCCCATCAAGAACCCCATACAGGATCCAACGGTCGATAACGATCAAGCGATTATATCCGTCCGATATCTTTAACACTTCCCCGGCGACCGTCATCCCCAGTGCCTGTCATCGCCCAGCGTTCGTCACACCTCCAGCGGCCGTCATCTCCCAGCGGCCGTCATCCCCCAGCGGCCGTCATCCCTCAGCGGCCGTCATCCCCCTTCGGCGGCCATCCCCCATACCAAGCGTGCATATAACGAACGTCGGTCGTCCCGGCGTTCATTTCCTCTCGACATCCACAGACACGCCAACTTCATCTGTTCTTCGCTACCCGAAACCATGACTCCGGTGTCTCCTGACTCATCCGACTACGAACCTGTCTCGCCCACCCCAGGTCACGGGGGCAACAACAACATACCGGACGAAGACGAACGCCAACTCGAGAATCGTTTTATTGACGAGACAATTGAATTGGAGGACTACCCTCCCCAACCACATGAGGGCGACCTTTCTGCCTGGTGCACCGATGCGAGCAAAGCCGCGGCCAGCGCACTGAATGTCCGCTTCAAGGCCCAGTCGGTCTCCCGGGACGTGCATCTCGACCTGGACACGTTGGCATGGTCACCGCGGTCGTACAAGCCCGTGCCGGAGCTGTCGGGCAAGGTGTTATGTGCGCATGCGAGCACGGAGCTGGAAAAGCGCGTGCAGGAAGTCACGGGCATAATCATGGCACGGAATTGGTGCAACATCTGCCAGGATTACCAGGAGAAGGATCAAAAGTTGTATGTGACGTGCGAGCAGCATTTGCCCGTTCAGCATCTGGTGTGCGAAAGCTGCTTCGACAAGGACAAAACCTCGGTCTGCCCCATGTGCCGAGGTGAGCGTCCGAGACAACGCACGGAGCAGTGCGAGGCGATGCGACGCGACTTCTATCGCATCAAATTGCAGTCCTGTCCGCTGTGCACCGACCCCGAGAAGCGGACCGCCGATGAGCTCCTGAAGCACGTGCACACCGAGTGCGCGGCGATCAAGTCGGAGACGGTCACCGTGGACGTCCGGAGGCTGCGGGCGGAGCTCGCCGCGCAGCGCTCGCGATGCGTCCAGGAGCTCTGCGACTCGCCCGTCACGGTCGACGTGATGCGGAAGGCCTTCGCCGAGGTGCTGGCGAAGACGGTAGCGGAGTGGTCCTCGCTTCAAATGCCGCACGCTCGGGAGATGAGACGCTTGAAGAGGGACGTGGACCAGCTGGATACGTATTCGCAGCTTTCGGATAGGGACCTCAAAGACCGCACCAAGGAGTGCGAGACGCTCAAATCTCTTGTCAGATATCACCAGGAGACTAATAGGTGCCTGCAGCTCGACTACGACCACGCGCGGAGACAGTTTCGGGAGCAGCGAGAGAATTGCGACCGCTTGCAGCGGGAGGTGGACGACTTGAGGAGGCAGCGGAGGGTGGGGTCGCACGCGGAGGCTTGGGGGAGGCCCAAGCGGTCCAGACAATGGTAGCTTTCATCGCGGAGGCCTTCGTGCCAGCGCCCATCGGGCACGACGAGGGAGTCGGTAGCTTAGAAAGACCTTGCGTACACAATTTGACAGCGATTAATGTGGAACTCTTTTATATATATAGAAATGTGATACGAATCTTGAGTGTGTGCTTAAAGTGCTTGTCTTGTTGCTGCGCATCCACTGCTCCCTGACTGTTGTGCTTGTTGGTAACACTTTCCACACGCATAAGCAAGATCCAACGGTCGCAAGATGACCGTAATTTGTGACCGTGCGATATAAAAGGATCCCTATCAGAGGGGGTCTCGTCCAACACCCACAATGACCTTGCTTTTCACCCCCCCCCCTCCACACGATAGATCCAACAGTCACACGATACCCGTAAATCGTGACCGTCCGATAAACGCGACCCCCGTTCGAGGGGGAGGGGTGTCACGTTTAAGTTTCACCGTCACCTTCCGTAATCCGACGGTCCTTACGGTCGCTGTCAGCCCGGTAGTTGGATCTTGACTAGATCCTCGAACGCCGGGGATATGACGGTCGCCGCCGTGCAGAACAGGCCGCCGCCGTGCAGAACAGGCCGCCGCCGTGCAGAACAGGCCGCCGTCGGACGTGCGAGTATACAAACGCTCACCCTTGCGGGATTGCTCATTCTTGTCGCTCCCTCTCGATCCATCCACGGAACCTTTGTGCATCTGTCAAAAGGCTTGTTCTTGTTCAACATCGATGGAAAACTGCTGCATCTGCCACGAGAGGTGCCCTCCGTCAAAGATGTCCGTCGTCCTGCCTTGCAGGCACGAGATGCACCGCGTCTGTTGGCACGACTTCGCGTCGATGCACTGCGCACAGGACCCGCGGTGTCCCGTATGCAGGCAGTTCCCCGCCCACCGGACCATCGTGCGCTACCCGCCGCACGACGAAGCGTCGAACCTGACGGTGCGCGCTCCCCGCCCTAGGTCCTCGCAGCGAGTGGGTTCGTTCGGAATCACCCCAATTCTGACGGAGGAGGCGGCCGGGCGCTGTCTTCGCAGGATACGTTGGTCCACGCGGCGGGCGGAATGCCCACCTCGGAGACCGACCGCGAGCGTTTGGCGGCACGCGACGCCTCCGACCGCAGGCACCGAGAGTGCCGCCTGTACCGCGAGCGGATCACTCTCGCCGTGCATGTCGAGAGGGCGGCACGGGCGCGGCAGGATTGCGCGGAGCGGGAGGCCTCCGAGAGAGAGACCCATCGCAAGCGCGTGAGCCTGGAGATGAACCCCGCGAACAAGCGGGCGCGGCTCACGGAGCTGGCCGCGACCAGAGCGATGCTGCACGAGAGGTACCTGCGCTCGATGACCGGGCTGGACGTTCTGGCGGAGTGCGCGTGCCTGCAGTAGATGCGGCCAGAGGGTTGCGTCGCTCGGCCGCGATGTTTGTAAGCGGGCTTTTGAAATCAACACGAACACGGTAAAATTTTTCAATGTCTTAAATGTGAATTTTGTAATACGCTGCACGGGGTTTTCATGTGGTGCAGAGAGAGAGAGAGAGAGAGAGAGACGATTCTCGGTCCCATAGCTATATCTCTGTGGGCAGGGGTCACACGAGTCGCTTAGGATAATTTGCATGGCACGGGGCTAAAGATATGTCGAAATTTAATGTTAGAACCGTTCTCAATCTTTATCCTATCTCTATGAGATGACGGACCAGCACGAGCGTCATCGCGATATTCAAACAAACCGAGCTGAAAGGTTCTATAAGAGTAATCGATAAGGATACAGAACGAAATTAATGTGTTAAGATCGGATCATCGATTACGAGGCAACATGCGGTGCAACCCAAACATGGAACGAGACAGGCGATGTTTCAAACATTCGTAATAGGACTTTCTATTGGAAACAATTTACGCCATATGCATATATAATCAGACACCGCCACACGACACACGAAAAAGCTTTCGAGCGTACGTCTGTTCCAGATTCCGCGACAGCGCGAACACAAGGTATCCATGCCTACGGATTAGGACCTGCTTCAACCTTCACAACATTCTCTCCTTGCAACGGTTCCTGCTTCAAAGCGTTCTCTCCTTCCAGCGGTGCCTGCTTCACCAGTGTCTCTCGGACGGTCTCGCCCTCTTCGGAACGAGCAAAGCACGCCGACCATCTCCTCGCCCGGCGGCCATCTCCACGCCCGGCGGCCATCTCCACGCACGGCGGCCATCTCCACGCCCGGCGGCCATCTCCACGCACGGCGGCCATCTCCACGCACGGCGGCCATCTCCACGCAGGACGGCGGCCATCTCCACGCACGGCGGCCATCTCCACGCCCGGCGGCCATCTCCACGCACGGCGGCCATCTCCACGCACGGCGGCCATCTCCACGCAGGACGGCGGTGACGAAGGCGACCACAACCGCATAAAAGCTGAAACAGCATCCAGCAAATTCATTCAGCGAGCTAAGGTAACAATGGCTGGTTCTGCATTCTGGCGTGTAAACACTGCTACCGGCGGCGATGTCGAGTTTCGATGTGGCCGCGCGCTTCCGTCTTCTACTCCTGCAGCTCCTACTCCTACAGCTCCTACTCCTGTAGTTCCTACTCGTGTAGTTCCTACTCCTGCAGCTCCTACTCCTGTAGTTCCTACTCGTGTAGTTCCTACTCCTGCAGCTCCTACTCCTGCAGCTCCTATTCCTGCAGCTCCTATTCCTGCAGCTCCTATTCCTGCAGCTCCTATTCCTGCAGCTCCTGCTCCTGCAGCTCCTGCTCCTGCAGCTCCTGCTCCTGTAGCTCCGGCTGCCGGAAATCCATCCTGCACAACCCCGACGACCCGTCAGGGGTGCGCGCTATTTTTCTTAACGCTTTGAAGATAGTTATATTGCTTTGTATTACGAAGCACTGACACGATCGTTTTTTACGGTGCAGGCACGTCCGGTCGGGTGGGGTCGACAAGAGAGCTTATTACATAAACCATACCAATTCCATGCAGAGGCACAGACGCGCTTCCCAACTATTCAGTGCGGCAAACGTTCTACGGTGCCCGATGTGTTTGAAAGAAATCGCAAAAGAGCATGTGATGTGTGACATAGCAAATATACCTACTTGCGTACAATACTGTTTCCCCTCGGATGGAAGTCAAAGTTGTTCGCACACCATGTTCGAATATAACAAAGAGAGACCGGAGCTAGGAGGCAAGAAGCTATCATTACTCACGCCTTTTTGTGGCTTTTGCTATAAGTTCAGCGACCACGACGTAAGGATCGTAACGAGACACGCCAAAGCACTTTGCAACATGAATCTGGAACATGACCCTGTACCTACGGCCGCGCACATACAGAAGTTGTTATCTTCTCAGGTGGACAATGCGATAGCAGAAACAACGGACAAGATAACGCAGGTACTCGTGCAAACTTTGAAGAAGGTGTTCCCCCCTAAAGTAGTGGCGACTGACATAGACAATCTCACGTAGTCGTTTATTAGAGTGTATGGTGTATATACACGTACATATGCCATGTCTGGTGATACAATATTATATTACAATAAGTAAGAGCGATGGGTTTGTTAATGTTCAGCCTTTGTAGGCAGCTATCACGTGCGCTGCATTGGTCGGCTCTGTGGCTTTGACCCTGAAAATTTGGCGGCGTGTTGCTAGTAAAGTTTCTCAGACGATTCAACCTTTTTTACGGGCAAGTAGTACTTGAATATGCGGTCATGATTCGAGCTTCTGCAATCTTAGAAATAGGATTCTGTTTCATCCTTGCCGAGTCTGCTCAAGACCAACCGCCCTTACACTAACACCTTACATTTAAGAAAATGCTAGGTTAAGGAACCAGCCAGCTTTGGGGCGTTGTCCACAATATTTAACATACAACCATTCATATTTAAAAACGTTATGAAAACAAGTTAATGATTGGGCCGACCCCAAATTCCCGTTTCCTTAGATATGCGGTATAACTGTGCCTCGACACACACGATCCGACAGTCCATGTGTTCGGGACTCTCTCGGTCGTTGGATCTTGATTAAGCATATACTGGGAGTGATAGAGTTCTCCGAACCGATTACGGGTGCTCCACGGAAAATAAGGATCCCCGAAAATAAGAATTTTACAGGATGTTTGGGCCGTCGGATGGTCCTTAACACTGGCTTAATTACCGAGTTTCGAATATATGAACCGTCCATTTGCCCGATTTAATTACTCCGTCCAGCACCTTATATTCGGTGGAGCACTCGTATCTAGATTGCGTCGATGGGATCAAATCCGATCGAACATAATTATCTACATCATCCTCCCTCAAGAAGCGTTCAGCGCGACGCCAGCTTCGAGCGCTTCGTCACGTGTCTCGCTACGGACACGATCGATACGCATTCGGGTGTAGCCGAAACGGTACTTCCGCGCCATTTAAAACGCAAGGTTCGGTATGACACCCGAGGCGGATGCCTACGTCGCGCGCATGGACCGATCGCCTTTCGGTATGACGCGCGGACCGATCGCCCTTCGGTATGACGCGCGAGCCGATCGCCATTCGATATGACGCGTGAGCCGATCGCCCTTCGATATGATGCGCGAGCCGATCGCCATTCGATATGACGCGCGAGCCGATCGCCCTTCGGTATGACGCGCGGACCGATCGCCCTTCGGTATGACGCGCGAGCCGATCGCCATTCGATATGACGCGCGAGCCGATCGCCCTTCGGTATGACGCGCGAGCCGATCGCTCTTCGATATGACGCGCGAGCCGACCGCCGTTCGGTATGACGCGCGAGCCGACCGCCGTTCGGTATGACACCCAAGGCGGACGCCGCCGTCGCGCGCACGGATCGACCGCCGGCGGTGCAGCGTCACATCGGCGGCCGATGCCGCGCCCCATCTCTATAAAAAGGTCCCGGCAACGAAACCTTCATCATTTTCACTCGCTCACCGCTCCCGAGGTTCCACGAAACGAGCATAACCACTCTCACCTATCATCCCTCATAATGAAGGCTCACCTGTTCATCATCACGGCGTTTTTGCCGTGCGGGCTTTCGTTGAACATGTTCCATCAAGTGCAGGAAGGGCACGTGGGCGTGTACTTTCGAGGAGGACGTCTGTTGGACACCGTCGTCGGACCCGGAATCCACCTCCACCTGCCTTACATTACGGAAATGGTCGATGTCAACGTCCGTCTGCAGACGGACATCATCCCCAACGTGCCGTGCGGCACGAAGGACGGCATACTGTCCCAGTTTGAACGAGTGGAGGTTGTGAACACGCTGAGCCAAGCACAGGCGCACACCGTGGTCAAGGCGTACGGAGTGGACTACGACCGAGTCTGGATCCACGACAAGGTGCATCACGAGATCAACCAGTTCTGCTCCAACAAGACGCTCCGAGAGGTGTACGTGGACGACTTCGCCTCCCTGGACGAACTGCTCAAGCTCGCTTTGCAGAAGGATCTGGACGCGCACGTCAACGGAGTATCTATCATGGCGGTCCGCATGACCAAACCGACCGTGCCAGCCTCCATTCGGGGCAACTACGAGGCCATGGAGGAGCAGCGCACGGCGGCCCTGGTCGCACAGCGGACGCACGAGGTGGTGGAGCAAGAGCTGGAGACGGAGCGAGCGAAGACTGTGTCCGCGGCGAATCGACGGGCGGAGGAGATCCATATCCAGACCGAAACGGAGGCGCAGCAGAAGCGCACGCAGGCAGAGACCAAGGCCTACGAGGACAAGCTGGCGGCGGAGTCCAAGCGGTACGCCGTGGAACAGGAGGCGACGGCCAACGAGGCGCTCCTGACGGACGCTTACCTCCGCCTCCAGGAAACGCGAGTGTGGGAGCAGAACACGAAAGCCTATTTCGGAGAGAGCATCCCAAGGCTCATGATCGATGCGGTGCAACCTGTGGATCCGGCCTCCGTGCGAGTCACGGTTTGAGTTGCGGACAGTTTTGTTGAAGACGCCTTTGTTGTGCGAAAGCTAGAACATGCACGTTTGTTTAGAGATCGAAATCAAACCTTTTAGAACGTTTATCATTAAGAAACATTTTTATAAAATTGTCACCGTTGTGGATTTCAAGAGATTTTGGCACATCAGTCGTTTAGTCAACCCCTGTTTACCACCCTGTTAAAAGGTTGCTCGAAAATAAAAGCTGATCGGATAGATACTGTCAGGGATATGACCGATGATATACGTGTCACACTTGTCATACCCGTCGCCAGATGTGCATGCTATTATTACGAACCCGCTTTTATTATAGGTGTGTAAGAGTGGGGACACCGATTTTACGAAACGTTCACATCCACCGAAAGCTGCCTTTCGAGCACCGTTCGTTTTTGTAAGGGGCGGGAAGTCCTATGCCTATTTTTGACAGCGAGTTTTTGAAGATTGCACACGCACATGTACATACGCGCGCGTGCACACCACACAATCAAAGGAGATGCGAAGCCATGGCTACTAGCCTTCGGATATGCTATCACCGTTATCGCTAGCGTGTCGGAGGCTGTTACGCTCTAAGGTATGGCGAGGTCACGATCGCTTTGAAAATTTACGGACGCAGGGAGAGAGAGAGAGAGAGAACTTTTTAGTCGTTTTCACGGTACGGACATCACATCATTTCTGCAACAGATTCGAATGCACTTAGCTTCTTAACCTCGCATTTAAAGAGTACTTGGCCGCTTGTCCCCATCGCTTGGATACGAAAGCTGTCATTCGCCATTGTCGGATGATAGAGCATGTTACCATCAGCATACAACTCAGCGATATCATGTTTAAGCGATTGTCCATCTGAGAGTTTCACGTCATACGAACCCAATCGTGACGCCCAACGCTCATCTTCAACATTTCTTTGCGCAAACCCTGTTGGCGGTAACCGTACGTACTTTAAGCGGTATTCTGTATACTCATCCCGAGGTCCTGTCCGAATAAAGCATGGGACCTTTTCTAAACAGGTCAACAGTTTTTCATATCCAGCATGAGTAATCATGATTTCATCCTTGAGTTCGATCTCGAATGAAACGGTTGAGCCCGTACTGTCACTTTCACCGATCTTCCATGTTTTACTCTCAACGCACTCACTCTCAGTTCGCGGAGGCGGCGCGGACATTTCATTTACCGACATATGTGAAGAATAAACAGAATACAAAACCTTCCTATATGTGTGCACAACACGTGCGTGTATTTATACGACAAAACAGATGTTGTGTGCACGTACTACTGACACACTCAGCTACACGACTTGATCGGCGCTCTATATTTTGTCAACCTCTTATATCGATCAAAGGGAGACCCGGAAAAAGTCTCGGTCGAACCGATATTTTGGGTCCAAAAGAACGGAAAATAGCAGATTTAAGAGCTGCCTTCGCAAAGCAAGTAGACACCGTCACCCATCAACGATAAGATTTACACATGTTTGCCCGTGTGCGAAAAGTGCATTGCAAAAAAATCACGAACGAGGAGTTGTACTCCATACTGTCCGTGGGGCAAGGCTCGGCGTTGCACAAATTGGCATGTGTAATCAACCTACTAGCGCAAGAGAGCGACCTTCCTCTTGTACTGGCATTCGTTTGTTGCATCTGTGCGTTATTTCAACTAAATCCAGAGGCAGAGTACGAAAGGATGCAAACGTATCTGAGTGCACTCGAGACCGTATTTGATGCGCGTGACAAACAAGTTGGTGACAATGGCAGTGGCGCACTTGATTGGGAAATACACTCAACACGTGGACAAGCACACCTTTTACACGGCATTGTCAAAATGCATACAGGACCGACCAGTTGCCGCCCCATCACGGCGCAAACGCCGTGACTTAGCTGCTCGCCGCATCCGAGACTGTCGCGACCGCCTTTCCAATATTCATAAGGCACCCGGCGTTTTCTTTTAATTTATCACGGGTATATCATACGACACACGACATACGATAGCCTAGTCTCCGCCGCTAAGATGCTCGAATACGATGTGATAATCCAATCAGGATTGTGCCGAAGACGCATCAAACAATGGATTCCAAACGGGCAAACATGCTGCTATTTAAATATCATTAAAAGGGTTCATAAAAGTTGGTTCACGTGCGATACTCAACCTAGCAGTTGTCCACGGCCATTCACTTGTGACGAATTCTAGCAAGTCCCATGACGAAGCTCAATTGCTCCTCGGCACCGAACCCTATATCCTCTAAGGTCGTGTTCCAATCGAAATCGGAGGTGAGTCTGCACGTTTTCTCAGGACGCAACCAATCGAAAACCACACTACGCGGTTCATATTCGCATCCTCCACGAAATTTGGGCGCCACGCCATGCCACAGGCCGCAATCGCAAAAGGCCTTGACAAAATCGAACAGCGTGTCGGACAGCTTGTGATGCAGATGAAGATTGACACCGACCAAGTTGGTCATCTTTACGCATACGGCGGCGAACCCCGGCTTGCTCTCGAATGGATGACTCGCCCTGCGTTCGCGTGGCCGAGATTCGCGAGGAGGTTTCTTCACACCCCCATCACGAGGAGCGATCGGAGCAGAACTGCCGAATGCCTTGCCTGATCTTAACACCATGTCTCGCGGAATGGACGAGTACGAGAAAATGGAAGGGGGGAGGGGGCACGTGCTGGCGAAACCGAACAATGCGAGTCCCCTCCGACAATAGGAACCTTTATTGTGCAATCGCAGGGCGCCGCCCGAGGTGGCCGCCGAGGTGGCGCGGTATCGGCCGCCGATATGACACCGCACCGGCAGCCGATGTGACGCTGCATCGGCCGCCGATACGACGCTGCGTCGGCCGCCGATGTGACGCTGCATCGGCCGCCGATACGACGCTGCGTCGGCAGCCGATGTGACGCTGCATCGGCCGCCGATACGACGCTGCGTCGGCCGCCGATGTGACGCTGCATCGGCCGCCGATACGACGCTGCGTCGGCCGCCGATATGACGCCAGGACGTGGGCGGCCGCCGAACATCACCGCCGCTCGCGTTTGCGAAGAGCATATTAAGTATCATTCCAAGCACCCTCACACTTCATTCTTCAAACTCTCGTGTGCACCGCACCTCTACCTTATCCTTCCGATTTTATTTTCACCTCGCTCGCAACTCACCATGTCTTCTCAAAAATGCAGTCTGTTCATCCTCAACGAACATCTTTGCGACATCACCGTGCACAGCTGCCAGTCCGAGGATGGTCAAGCGCGTGTGCACATAAGCAACAATGACAAGGAGTATCTGGAACGCGGCCGTCGTCACAGACGCGGCTTCTGGGAGACCGTGAACCCGGAGAAACTGAACGAGTCTCACGAGTGGCGCATTCTTCGAGGCGATACCAGGTTCATAGTCGTAAGCTCC
Source organism: Cymbomonas tetramitiformis (assembly GCA_001247695.2). Taxonomy (NCBI): domain Eukaryota; kingdom Viridiplantae; phylum Chlorophyta; class Pyramimonadophyceae; order Pyramimonadales; family Pyramimonadaceae; genus Cymbomonas; species Cymbomonas tetramitiformis. The sequence goes on from LGRX02000987.1 coordinate 19,369, forward strand.
AAGAACGACCGCAAGTACATGGACTGGGATACAGACGACGAGAATTTCTTTCTGGTTACCCAAAAGAAGAATCATACCTTGTTCATCAAAGGGAACGATACTGACTTATCCGCCATCTCGGAAAAGGACGACGAGCCCGACCCACCAGCTGCTCCGAAGTTCGAGGCCAAACGCCTGGTGTGCGACCTGATGGCCGAAGACGAGGTCCTTTGCAACATCACTTTGCACCGCCACCAACAGCCAGATGGGTCCCTATGCGTGCGTGTGGAGAAGGGTAACAACGAGTACCTGGAATATTGCGCCAAGTCCGAGCGCGCCTTCTGGAAGATTGCACAACTCGACCAACTCGACACCTCTCACGAGTGGTTCATCGACACAGACGACTCCAGCCCGGTCCTTAAGCCAACCTTTGCGGTGACGACGTTCATGCAATGGAATGCTTCCGACAACGTGTTTCGTATAGTCGAAGACTTGGAGAACAGTCAAGTGTGGATGGACGAGGATTATGGAAGGCTCGTGAGTTTTTTGAAGATGGAGAACGACCAGATGGTGTGCGGCCTGACGATCGACCACACGCACGTTTGCAACATCACCTTGCACCGCCACCAACAACCGGATGGGTCCGTATGCGTGCGCGTGGAGAAGGGTACCGAGGAGTACCTGAAGTATTGCGCTAAGTCCAAGCGCGCCTTCTGGAAGCTCGCGGAACTTGACCACCTCGACAGCTCTTACGAGTGGTTCATCGACACGGACGACTGCGGTCCGATCCTTAAGCCAATCGCTTGTGTGGACTTCTCCTTGCAATGGGATGCTCGCGACAACGTGTTTCGTACAGTCGACGACGTGCAGAATAGCCAAGTGCGCATAGACGAGGACTATGAAAGGCTCTTGAATTTTCTGAAGATGGAGGACGAGGAGGACGAGGAGGACGAGGAGGACGATGAGGACGAGGAGGACGATGAGGACGAGGCCAAAGACGACACGATCGTGACAATACCCGCTATACTGACCGAGGGTGGTGCTCGAGATCGAGATGACGGAGCATGCACATCCGCAAACTTCACCTGCAACAAACGGCAGAGAACGTGAACAGTTCTCGTTCAGCAAAGAGGCTGGGCAGTGTTCAATGCAGATCCATAAGGGGCAGCGACGGATCTTTTTTGTGTGCATGTGTAGAAACCTATCAGACTTCTCACTCGATGAAAAAACACAAGATTGTTAGGACGACTCGGGTCGCTGATTATTACCTCTTGTAAGTAAATGTAAAAAGGCTCACAAATTGTATACTCCGCGCCCGGCAGTGCAAATGCCCGGAGACGAGCGCAAATGACCAAAATTGACGTGAGCAAATCGTCCATTAGTCGTGGGTATTTTTTAAGGACACTCACTCTAAATTAAATGCCGTAATTTAAATGTTGTATTATCTAATACTCGAGCATCAGCTATCAACCCACGCGTCTTCGTGTTATGCTCTCTCTCCCCAAGATAGTCACACCACCCGGGAACCTTGTCTTATTTGGTATCGGGTCGCACTCGAGCGAAGCGAGGCTCTCTCTCTCTCTCTCTCTCCGAGATAGTCACACCACCCAGGAAGCTTGTCTTATTATTTGGTATCGGGTCGCACTCGAGCGAAGCGAGGCTCTCTCTCTCTCTCTCCGAGATCCGGCCCGGAGCAGGGCCGGGGATGCTGATTCACTCATACGCCCGACGGGCGTGGTTTTTTCTTTTTTAGCCGAACCAACAGAACCAGCAAAACCAACAATGGGCGGTTGCCGGTTGCCGATTACGATCGCCGCTGAGCGATGACGGGATATGTATATGGACCGATGGTGTATATGTATATGATAGTATGACATTTCTTGCCCCATCTTAATCCTGGCATTAGTGGCATCACCCTTAATAGTAGTTGAGGTTATGTTAGTGATTGCGATATATGAGCTCTGGAGAAAAAAGTTGCTAGGGCGATGGTTCGGACTTTGCCTTTATTAACATAGCCCTTATACATTTAATCTATACACTGTCTTGCGCAATCGTGTGTCGTGTTGCGCTCGAGCGAAAAAGGGCAACCGGTGCGCTCTCTACTATCCCTAAGTTGAGCACCCTATCCGTGAAGGCGGGTGCTCATCTGCGTCACTGGCAGCGTCGCTGCGCTGAGAGGATCCTGCATCGGGTCCAGGGAGAGCCTGAGGGACTCTACAAGATCGCGCTTATGGAGCACTTCGAGAAGCATACTCATGCCTTCTTTAGATTGCATGCCTTTGTGTGATACAGTTTTAAGTAGAATTGGCGGTCGGCCCACCAATCTCTTGTTTTCGTAACGGTCTTGTTAAATATGGATTGTAATAAATTAAATATTGTGGACGATGCCCTAATCTTGACTGGAGTGTTTTGGAGGTTATGCTGAGGGTCAAATGCGCATCCCAATAAGGATCAAAAATAGGCGCAATGCACAATCTGACGGTCATCGTTCACGGGTTGCTCCCAGTCGTCAGATCTTGTATGAGGCTTGGATGAGGCGAAAATGTATTATAAAAATATATAATAAGACAATCGGACTAATGAGAGAACGTTATTATCGACGCAATTGCAAATTTCAAATAGTTAGACAAAAAGAAATGTTATTATTGGTTGCTATCTAGTTAGTTAGTTAGTTAGTTAGTTAGTTAGGTAGTTAGGTGGTTAGTTAGTCTACGAATGATAGTTCCTCCAAAGGAGGATGTCGCCTTTTTGTGGAATTCGCTGACTTCGATTTCTAGGCTAACTAACTACCTTACTAACTAATTTAATTCCAAAAATTAATAAAAAAATAATAACACAGTCGGACCAATGAGTGTTTGCGTATACTTCGTTTGGAGTATATATATATGTGTGCGTGTGTGCGTAACAGTAGACCCAACATTCGAGATTACGGTGCGGGTGTCACCTTCAAATACTCGGGGAAAAGGCGTGAATAATTGCCAAAGATCGCAAACCGTGTCAATGATAAAAATAAACGGAACAAAGTCTTCCGAGACTCGGTTGCAAAATAAACGCGCAGAAAGAAGCGATCTCGACACTCTGCCGCACGATGTCATGTCAAAGATAGCAACGCATTTGGAATATCCAAATTTGAGCTTGGTGAATAAAAAGTTTAACCTCATGTTCCCGATATGCAAAAGATTCCCCGAGTGCGAAATAACGACCGAAAATTTTGACTGTTTCGGTAAGGACGAGTTGACATCGGCCAGAGATTTTTGCAATAAAGATAAATTTCAATATCCGCCAATATTTTGGTATTTACCCTTCATCGGTAATAATAAGTACGATCCGGGTGACAACGGTGATGTTTCTATTAAAATAATAGATTTACGTTTTTTACGCCCCGATGATGCACAGATCGTTACACATTTTTTGAATATGTCGGCATGCTCTTGGAACCAGATTTTAAACCGAAGAACTGTGCAGAATGGTCTTGCATAATAAGTCGGTCCGAAGATATACATAACCGCGAGGCACAAAACGTAGAATACGCTTTCAAGATAAACAAAGACCCTCGTGCCCTCCCGAGTAAGCTTCGTGTCTCGGGAAATAATTATTTTCGGAAAAGGTCGAGCGATGTGTATGGCGTGAAGGTAAATGCGACAAGCTCGTCTAATCAAACGATCAAAACTCTGACTTACAATGAATATCCCATGGGTGTGTTGGCATATAAAAAATGGAAAAAACCATCTTCGAATTTGTTGAACGTCGAAGCGACGGCGGAATGCGTCGGTGAGGCTCACTGTGATTGGTACTACGAAGCTGTACCGATTGAAAGGATCCGATTTCAAGTGGAAAACGGATATCTGAAGACAATGGTTTTCAGCGATACCCTTAACTTTACAAATTACTCTATGGCGACATTCAAATTTGACATAGAAACAAATGAAAAAATCCCTATCTACACCGACGAGGCGACTGAACAAGCTTTTTATCGGCCGTCTTCGATCCGGGTTAAGGAGATGTGGGAACCCAATGGAAGACCTAGTTCTGACGATCTCTGTGAGCCAAGACAAAAGATACACACTATTCGTCTGGGAGTGCCCAAAAAGATTCATCCTAAGTATTGGTTAGACCGCGATGTGGTGGAAGAACTGGCATACCCGCCAGATGCGTAGCTTGCCTTTTGCGCTCTTTCAACTCTTTCGTAGATCGAAATCCGATACTTTTATCGTAAACGGATATAAATAGGCCCAATGCACACTCCGACGGTCATCGTTCACGGGTTGCTTCCCAGCCGTCAGATCTTGTCTGAGGCTTGGATGAGGCGAAAATGTATTATAAAATGCATTATAAAAAATGTATAATAACACAATCGGACCAATGAGAGAACGTTATTATCGACACAGTTGCAAATTTCAAATAGTTAGACAAAAAGAAATTTTATTATTGGATGGTATCTAGTTAGTTAGTTAGTTAGTTAGTTAGTTAGTCTACGAATGATAGTTCCTCCAAAGGAGGCTGTATATATATATATATGTATATGATATTCTCTCTCCGAGATGGTCACACCACGACCCGAGAAGGCGGTGTTATCGACCTATCCATTCATACACTCGAGGGAGGGTCGCGTGCGTGAATGGGCGAGCGCCGCGGCGTGCTCCATCATCGTCACGAGCATGCTCGAATGGGTTTGAGTGAGATGCGTGTCGAGCGCGGTTCGGAGTGGCCTTCGCACAGAGGAGAACGACGTGCCGAGGCCGACGCGCACACACATCTCAAGATACACACTCGGGATCGACCGTTTTTTGTTATAACAAAATGTTACCGATACAAAAGAGTTCGCTAAGAGCGGCTACGTCTAGATGGAGCCGTCTCGTCTCTGAGCGTTGGACACGCGCTCCGGCTCCCGCTTAGCGGAGCTTTCACGGGCAAGCTCTGCGAAGCCCGAAGGAGGCTTGCGGCCCTTCGTGATGGAGTGCTTGAGGGTCATGAAAGTCGAGGTGGCGGACTCCAATCGCTTCTCGAACTCCACGAGGAGGTCCTCGACGTTCACGTTACCGGAGTAAAGCGTGGTCGGTGAAGCCGAAGGTGTCGGCTTGTGCCGCTCGCACTGCGGCACCGTGCGCCCGTCGGGGCGCTCCTGAAGGATGCTCGCCTCGATATCAAGGCGGCAGCAGGGGCACTCGGGTCGAAGGCAGAGGCGACGCCGGGTCTCCTCCTGCCGAGCCGGGTTGGACTGGCTCCACCTGGCTCGACTCCCGAAGGCGAGGCACAGCTCGGCCATCTCGTTCCTGCGCGCCGCGATCGCGGGTGAGTCCGAAGCGACGGAACCGTCCGAAGCGTAAACAGGCCGACGGTCGAGAGCGTACCTCATGGAGAGCCCCCGAAACCGCGCCTCGTGACGAGGCTTCTTCTTGGGCGCCCCTGGCGGCGAGGTGGGCGAACTCCGGGGGGTGGGCTCGGGGCTGCTGTAACGGTCACGACGCGGCGCGGTCAGGATGCGTCCCGGAGTGGAGCACCGAAGCATGGACGGGGAGAGCGAGCGACAGCGCTTAGGAGCCATGACGCGAAGAGAGGAGGTAAGTTGTGGAGGGCGCAAACACTGGCGATTCGGCAGCGAAATGAGGCGATGCACCATCGGCTCGGTTTAAATGGTCCAGCGAACGACCGTCGCCGCCGATCACGCTCGGCGGCCGATCACGCTCGGCGGCCGATCACGCTCGGCGGCCGATCACGCTCGGCGGCCGATCACGCTCGGCGGCCGATCACGCTCGGCGGCCGATCACGCTCGGCGGCCGATCACGCTCGGCGGCCGTGATCGGGCATGCATATCAAGGACAACGGTCGTCTCACACTTCATTTCATCCCGACACCGGCGGAGCATACCCGACAGACCCATCGCCCTTATTCTTGCAAAGAGCGTCGCCGGGCGAAAAGGGTTTATTTTTCGAGCTGCTCTCGTAACACCGCCTCCTCAAGACTTGACTCCTTCGTTCTCTCGAACTCCCTCCTCAGGATCACCGCCTCCCGAGAGCTTTTGTGCAGCACATAATGAACTTCGCCAGGTTGTGGTGGTTTGTGCGCACTTTTGACTTGCGCCTCACCGATACCGATCTCGCGCTCCTGAAGATGACATGTCGTGCAGCTCGGATAACCTTGGAAGCGCATCGTCCCACGATGCATCCGAGTGAGCTTATTAGCAGTGTGGCTATGATACGGTGGACCAGAGAGTTGGGAAGTCAACCTTGCGCCGCTCGAATAAGCGAGTTCTGGCGGGGAAATATTGTGAGGCTGGATCGAGCGGACCTTCTGCCGGAGGTGTTAACTCATCCATTTCACGTGCATGAACTGCGTGAGCTGGCGGCGTCGGAGAATTCCTTGAAGTGTCTGACCTACTTGCATGAGCGCAAGCCGTGCGACGAGACGACGTGCATTCGCGCGAGTGCCGCGGGAGCGTCGGAATGTCTCCGGTATCTTTTACAAAACGGGTGTCCATGTGACGATCAGTATATTACATACGCAGCATATACGAACGACCACCTTGAATGTCTGCAAATCGCCTTAGAACATGGATGCCCTTTGTCGAAGACTGCGTGTTTGGAGCTGCGGATGTTCGCAGCAGACGAAGAAGATGGGTACAACACATGTGAGACTTATTTGTTGGAAAACTACGCACAATATATTTGCTGGTAAAGTGTATAAACAGTTTTTCGTATGTTAATGTATAAGGCTACGTATGTTCATAGAAATAAGGCTATCAGGTCAGGTTGTAGGTGCAAGGGTAGAATGGGTTCGGACTATAACGTCGCGGCCCGGAAATGAGTGTGATCACCAACAATAACGTCGTTACTTACGGCACCGAAAGGTATATGGAGTCTAGGGCAATAATGTTGTATGTCCGATCACAAGTTGAGAAACGAAGCTTATCTAATTTGCAAATAGAGTTTGCTACCGTTAAAATACGTTTAATTTTGGAAGTTTTTGAGTATCTTGTAAAAAATAGAAATAAACCTTCTGCAGATATGGTACAAGATATGGAATATAAACAAAAGATATCTACTTTTATAGCTTACTTATGCACCCCAATATATGACATTATAGTGAAATTCACTGATGAATTATTTCCCGGAAATTCTGAAATACGATTAAACCTTTTAGGGTGTTTAAAAATAATTATTGATGTATCGGTGATTGATGATATCTGTGTTGTCATGCACGGCATGCAAGATTTGAATGGCGTCATGCGTTTACAACCGCAGTACCCAGAACTATTGCCTAGAATTATGAGTTTTATGGTGGAATATATCCAATTACAAATTAATGAACGTGGGTTAAATAATTTGAAAATAACCATACCAATTATTTCCATAGAGAGAGAGAGATGAGAGGCGTGACCCTCCCCGCGCGCTCTCTCTCTCTCTCTCTCGGTCTCGCGCGATGGAACAGGTGCCGCGACACATCACCGAAAAGTGCATCGGACGCATTTCTAAGAGCCACTTTCGGTAGGGCGATGACAGGGGATGCTAGTGGTCACGTCTACAATTTGAATCGAGGCCGGCTTGTATACAGACACGCATACATACATATATATATATATATATTGCACGCTGAATACCTTAATTAATGGTGGAACTTGTCAAACTATCACTGCCGATGAAATGTTACACCGATCTTTGTCACCTTTCGAACACTCGCTATAAAGATGATTGCGAACTGTTCGGATTCAAAATGCCTAACACAAAGCGGGCGAATAAGCTACTGCGGCTTGCGATCAAGAGAGAGAGAGAGAAAAGCGTCTTCGAGTTGTGAACATTGCTGCGGCTGCGGCTGACGCTCCGTTCCGGTCCCGTCGACCTCGATGGGAGTGCCCTCGCCATGCCCATCCACGCATATCACGTGTAAAACCTCCTCTTGAACGTCCTCGACCTCGGGGCGCTTTGGCGTGGACGAGACTGGACAGCCCCCGTTCGGGTTGCCGATGTACGACTCAACGACACGAGCCATCGCGGGGCTGCTGACGATACATCCGAGGAGAAAAGGATTCGCGAGCAACTGCCGCGTCTGCTGCTCCGTGAGGTTCTTGACAGTGAACACACGCACGCGCGGCTTCCTCACACCGCCGTTTCGAACTTGGTTGGACATGGTGCTGGGGTGATGACCTTTGGGGTGTGGTGAACGGAGCTGCTGTCTTGCGTGTGGGTGTGAACTCGGTAATGAATTTGCTGGATGCGGTTTGGGGTTTTGTGCGGTCGGTGTCGGCGTGGGGATCGTGGCCGCCGCGCGAGCGATTCGCCGCCGCCGGGATGCCATGTTCCGTTTTCAACTCGATTCGTCATTCGAATCGAACGGCGGCGAATCGCTTCGGCCCTCGGCGGCGAATCGCCGCCGCCGAACATCGCCGCCGGGATGCCGTGTTCCATTTCCAAATCGATTCGTCATTCGAATCGAACGGCGGCGAATCGCTTCGGCCCTCGGCGGCGAATCGCCGCCGCCGAACATCGCCGCCGGGATGCCGTGTTCCATTTCCAAATCGATTCGTCATTCGAATCGAACGGCGGCGAATCGCTTCGGCCCTCGGCGGCGAATCGCCGCGGCCGATGACGCTCGGCGGCCGATGACGCTCGGCCGCCACAGGTGGAACAGCGGTTCGGATGTAAAAAGGGCAAACCATCATAAGATCGCTTCACAACCGAGCGACGCTCCAAAACAATCACACCTTCCCCAGCTTACTCGCTCTTTCCACGGAAGAAACATGTCTCTGAAACGCAGTCACACTTCCAACCCCGCCGGTGCTTCGCCTGTTCGGTACTTCAACGCCTCACCACCAACACTTTCTGACCAAGACGTGACACCGAAACGCACTCGGACAGCCTCCGCCGAGTCTGACATGCCCGAGGTATTCGTGTTGGTGATGAGCGGTTTTTGCTGTTTGAGTGACATCCAAGTTTACCCGATTGACGCTATAGGCACCGGCTCCAAGCTGAGAGAACTGATAGACCTATACATATCCCGTTCACCCGATGATGCGCACAAATGGAAGCTGAGTTTCGACGTCACGGACCAGTTCCATACGGGGGACTCGCGCGACATCCTCGGCATCACGGACTTCGAGAATGACGTGCTTCGCGAGGAAGTGGATGCCATCACCGCCAAACAGCCTCTTTGCTCTGGTTCGCTACCGGGCTTGAAATTGGTGGGAAGCATCGCATTTCACTATGAAGTCAATTAGAGCATCAATCGCCGCGTGTCTACCGGCTGTGCTTTTCTCGGTAGGCTACCGAAATGGGCTATTTCTGTAGCGGACCGTGAGTGATGGAATAGGCTTCAGCTACTCTTAGCCTGCCAGGTGCAGGGTTACAACCTTTTAGGACCTCGTCATTTTACTTGGTGTAAACGTTTTATTAATGTTGTCACAAAAGAAAAAACCACGCCCTTCGGGCGTATGCATAAATTATTTTCCTCGGTCCTACTCCGGACCGGCTTACGGCAATGTCTCACGTTCAACCTGGGCAGCATCGTGTATACATTTGTATTCATCCGGCGAGTTCATCTATGACGGGGCTGCGATTTCTCAAATTTACGACATCCACAGTCTGCCACCGAACACCCCTTGTGACGGTACATCCATGTCTATGTATTAACTCCTATACTGGTTTTTACTCCGGCAAGATTAATGTCGATTCACCCCCCAACAATCGCCGGTTTGGACCCCTTAGACACCCCTGTGCGGGGCATTAGACAACTTACATCGTGCCGGACAATGTCATGAATAATTTGGTTCCCACCACATTCTCATGTGTCGGAATATACACATTTCAAAAGTTGAAACCTAGGCATGCATGTCGTGGAAGTGCTAAATGTCATGCCAGCATAGGAGTTAATAAAACCAGTTGATATCAAGCGCAAACAGAGAAAGAGAGAGAGAGAGAGAGAGAGATGAGAGGCGTGACCCTCCCCGCTCTCTCTCTCTCTCCCTCTCTCGGTCTCGCGCGATGGAACAGGTGCCGCGACACATCACCGGAAAGTGTATCGGACGCATTTCTAAGAGCCACTTTCGGTAGGGCGATGATGGGGGATGCTAATGGTCACGTCTACAATTTGAATCGAAGCCGGCTTGTATACACGCGCACACATATATATTGCGCACTGGATACCTTAATTAATGGTGAAACTGGTCAGACTATCACTGTCGATGAAATGTTACACCGATCTTTGTCACCTTTCAAACACTCACTCCAAAGATGGTTACGAACTGTTCGGATTCAAAATGCCTAAGACAAAGCGAGCGAATAAGCTATTGCGGCTTGCGATCAAGAGAGAGGGAGAGAAAAGCATCTTCGAGTTGTGAACGTTGCTGCGGCTGCGGCTGACGCTCCGTTCCGGTCCCGTCGACCTCGATGGGAGTGCCATCGCCGTGCCCGTCCACGCATTTCACATGGAAAACCTCCCCTTGAACGTCCTCGACCTCGGGGCGCTTTGGCGTGGACGAGGTTGAGTGGCCCCCGTTCGGGTTGCCGAGGTACGACTCAACGACACGAGCCATCGCGGAGCTGCTGACGATGCATCCGAGGAGAAGAGGGTTCGAGAGCAACTGCCGCGTCTGCTGCTCCGTCAGGTTGCTGACAGCGAACACCCGCACGCGCGGCTTCCTCACACCGCCGTTTCGAACTTGGTTGGACATGGTGATGGGGTGATGACCTTTGGGGTGTGGTGAACGGAGCTGCTGTCTTGCGTGTGGGTGTGAACTCGGTAACGAATTTGCTGGATGCGGTTTGGGGTTTTGTGCGGTCGGTGTCGGCGTGGGGATCGTGGCCGCCGCGCGAGCGATTCGCCGCCGCCGGGATGCAGTGTTCCGTTTTCAACTCGATTCGTCATTCGAATCGAACGGCGGCGAATCGCTTCGGCCCCCGGCGGCGAATCGCCGCCGCCGAACATCGCCGCCGGGATGCCGTGTTCCATTTCCAACTCGATTCGTCATTCGAATCGAACGGCGGCGAATCGCTTCGGCCCTCGGCGGCGAACCGCCGCCGCCGAACACCGCCGCCGAACACCGCCGCCGGGATGCCGCCGAACACCGCCGTCGGTCGTCCGCGTTTACGAAAAGATAAAAGCACAAACCACCAGAATTCTCCTTCATAAAACACAACCAGCCTTCGCTCACACGCCTTACCAAGCTTTTCCTTATATTCGACAACGTCTTTCTCTACTGCGCGCGGACCTGCTTTTTTTTGCACAACTCTATATATGTCGTCTCTTGCGTGTGATGTCTCTAGCATGAAGCGGGGCGCCCCGGTGGAGCGCGATGTGGCGGGCATCAAGATGCCTCGCGGGGGCTCTTTGCCCACATGGACGCAAAGACGTGCCGACGAGGAGCAGCCATTTGTAACCAAGTGCATTCGAATGTTCCATCAAGAGAAGCACCAAGAGTTGTGGGATCGCATGGGTGTCACGACTGATGCCGGTTTTCGGACCACGGACTTCAGTAAGCTTGAGGCATATCAAGAGTTGCCCAAGCCGAAACAAGACCGAATCTGTAGATTTCAATTTGAAGCGCGCGCGTGTGTCCAGCGTATTTTCATTTGAGCCGTGCTCTAGGTTTGAACAATACCACGCAATGCTATTTCAGTAACAATGCAGTGTTTGTTTCGGACAAAACTCCGCAACTGGAGTATGGGTCGTAAACTGAATTTTCCATGGTAATTTTATGGTTTTTCAACAAATCGAAGTCTAATGACGCGTGCGTGTTTATATGTTATCACAACCACTTGTTGTGTTCACGCGGCACAAAGCCGTCGTTTGTGCAACATATTAGACGATGATGCTTTTGTGAACGTAAATAATGCATCCATTTAAACTAGATTGTTTGGCACCCGAAGGATGGATAATTGAAACCGTCAGATAGTGTGAGCGTGGTCAACGAGTTTCCAAGTCGCGCCTTCTGATCAGCAGCGAACCCGATGACTGCCACATTCGTTAAAGGGTCGTGTGTCACGTACCTGTTTGCGTTCCTTTCGTATTTGCATACATCCACTCGGTATTTATGCGCCACCGCGAGCGTGCTTGTGTCTGTCGTCGTGCGATGGGAGGCTAGGCACCCGGAGACATCGGCGATCGCTCGTGACGGTCGCGCGTGCTATGAATGCGAAAATACTCGAGCAACATTACTGATACCTCTATCACCCCCTTATAGGAAAGAGTTTTACATTTACCAGACGTCGCATCCTATTTTCCCCAAATGAAGGTAACAGGATTGCGAAAAGAGAGACGTGCCACGGAGAGAGAGAGAGAGAGAGAGAGAGAGAGTTAGGGTGGATTTGTAAACTTAAGGATTTATGGCGATATCACATTAACCGAGTGTACAAAATTACTCACATGTCCCGATTTTCACACAAATTTCGTGCTGGGCTCCACACCTAACAAAAGGTGGACACCTCTTTTACCGGCGTGGGAGCGCTTTAGATATACGAGTGAACGAGTGTCGGTTTATATTGTAAGAGTAGAAAACCGCGTGTGCGTTTTGGATGCAAATTGTTTGAAGGTCGCGCGTGCGAGGCGTCAAAATTATGATACGGTAGACACAAAGAGCGAACAAAATTCACAAAGTTAACGAATCAGGCAAACATGGCGTGCACAAATCTCGGTCGCAGGAACTATATTTTATTTCCACATTTACCTATGGAAGGTGATCATCGGTATGTCATGTTATTTCTGCGAGCTGCTAGATTCACTGTGCGCTGAACTCGATAGGGCCTTATGCGAGCACGCTAAAAAGGGCGGTGTCAATGCTTGTTACTGTAGCATCCTCGCATCTTGCATCAAGCCTCCTCGCTCAAAACGGAACCTTCACCTCTTTTGTCGTTTGTTAGAGTCAGATATCGCAAGGGTGTCGGCGGGATCCTTTCCGGTTTCAGCGCCATCTTTCCACGCCTGACTCGAGACAATAGAGCGCTGGCCATAGATCTCTCGAGACATTAGGGCGGATATGGCAGCATCTCGTATAGCGCGTGTATCTCCCTCGTCCTCGTCCTCGTCCTCATCCTCGTCGTCCTCGGCGTCCTCGTCCTCGTCCTCGCCCTCCTCGTCATCCTCCTGAAGAAAGTTGTCAAGCTCAAAGTCCCCCTCGTTGATGTGCACCGTATTATCCTCCTCATCCGTGACCATATGAAAAACGTTGTTGTCAGCGTCCCACCGCATGAACCAGTCCGCGGGGCTGCCCCATGTGAGGAATGAGCCGTAGGTGTCCGCGTCGACGTGCCATTCGTGACAGGTGGTCAGTTGTTTGGGCTGCACGTTCTTCCAGAAAGCGCGCTTGGACTCCTCGCAGCGTTCCAGATACTCGTTCTTGCGGTTCTCCACGCAAACGCACACATATCCATCCGAGTCTCGGCGTCGGTGCAGGGTGATGTCGCAGTGCTCCTCGCGGTCAACCAGTAGGCCGCAGTCCAGGCGTTTCGTGTTGGACTTCGAAGTATCTCGGGAATTCATGCTGAAGTACGAAAGAGTTGAAAGAAATTTATAGAGGTCAGGAAGGGTGCGGTGGACACAAGCTAGCGGGAAATGAATTGCGAGGGTGCTTCCTACCTCTCTTACGCGTTTCGTAAAACCGAACGGCGGTGGTGCTTGGCGGCGGCCGTGGCGGAGCGTTCTCGATCGGCGGCCGTGGCGGAGCGTGCTCGATCGGCGGCCGCCGTGGCGGAGCGTGCTCGATCGGCGGCCGTGGCGGAGCGTGCTCGATCGGCGGCCGCCGTGGCGGAGCGTGCTCGATCGGCGGCCGCCGTGAGAAGCTCCCCACAGACACATAAATGGAATTCGGACAACCGATGTGTTCACAAATTATCTGTCTTCGTCCAGCAAGCCTGCACACGACCGCTCTTCCCAACTCTCTTCGTCACCGACAGATATGTCTCTCGTTCCTCTCGACGGATTGCTCGCAGGCACGGCCGGCGCGTGTGCCAGTGAAATCGTGGCGGCCATGTACA
>LGRX02000989.1:0-15371 GCA_001247695.2 Cymbomonas tetramitiformis
GGCTTTGGTCGCGCGCCTCGCTCGGGGCACCGCCAGCGCTCTGGCTGTGGTCTAGCGCCTCGCTCTGGTCACTGCCAGCGCTCTGACCGCGGCCGTGCACCTCACATGGGGTTGCGCCGGTGCCATGGCCGTGCTCGCGGGGCTCGCTAGGGGCAGTGCTAGCGCTATGGCTATGGGTGCGCCTCGCGCCAGGGCATATGTAGCGCATGCTCGCGCCATGCTTGCCACTGCACGCCCCGCTAGGGACGGCACTTGCACAGTAGCCGTGCGCTTCGCTCTGGGCAGCGCTTGCGCTGGGGCCGTCGCCGCGCGCCTCGCTCGAGGCATCGCTCGTGCCGTGGCCGTGCGCCATGCTCAGAGCAGCGCCAATGTGGTTGCGCGCCTCGCTAGGGGCAGCGCCAGCGCCGTGCCTGTGGCCGCGTGCCTCGCTCAGAGCGGCGCCGATGGGGCCGCGCGCCTCGCTAGGGGCAGCGCCGATGTGGCCGCGCGCCTCGCTAGGGGCAGCGCCAGTGCCGCGACTGCCACCACGCGCCTCGCTAGGGGCAGCGCCAGTGCCGCGACTGCCACCACGCGCCTCGCTAGGGGCAGCGCTCGTGCTGCGACTGCCACCACTCGCCTCGCCAGGGGCAGCGCTGGTGCTAGGGCAGTGGCCGCGCACCTCGCTAGGGGCAATGCCGATGTGGTTGCGCGCCTCGCTAGGGGCAGCGCCAGCGCCGTGCCTGTGGCCACGTGCCTCGCTCAGAGCGGCGCCGAAGTGGCCGCGCGCCTCGCTAGGGGCAGTGCCAATGCTGTGGCTGTGGCCGCGTGCATCGCTCAGAGCGGCACCGATGTGACCGCGCGCCTCGCTAGGGGCAGCGCCAGTGCCGCGACTGCCACCACGCGCCTCGCTAGGGGCAGCGCCGATGTGGCCGCGCGCCTCGCTAGGGGCAGCGCCAATGCTGTGGTTGTGGCCGCGTGCATCGCTAGGGGCAGCGCCAGTGCCGCGACTGCCACCACGCGCCTCGCCAAGGGCAGCGCCGATGTGGCCGCGCGCCTCGCTAGGGGCAGCCCCAGTGCCGCGACTGCCACCACGCGCCTCGCTAGGGGCAGCGCCGATGTGGCCGTGCGCCTCGCTAGGGGCAGCGCCAGTGCTGCGACTGCTACCACGCGCCTCGCTAGGGGCAGCGCCAGTACCGCGACTGCCACCACGCGCCTCGCCAGGGGCAGCGCCAGTGCCGCGACTGCCACCACGCGCCTCGCAAGGGGCAGCGCCAGTGCCGCGACTGCCACCACGCGCCTCGCTAGGGGCAGCGCCGATGTGGCCGCGCGCCTCGCTAGGGGCAGCGCCAGTGCTGCGACTGCTACCACGCGCCTCGCTAGGGGCAGCGCCAGTGCCGCGACTGCCACCACGCGCCTCGCCAGGGGCAGCGCCAGTGCCGCGACTGCCACCACGCGCCTCGCAAGGGGCAGCGCCAGTGCCGCGACTGCCACCACGCGCCTCGCTAGGGGCAGCGCCAGTGCCGTGACTGCCACCACGCGCCTCGCTAGGGGCAGCGCCAGTGCCGCGCCTGCCACCACGCGCCTCGCCAGGGGCAGCGCCAATGCCGCGACTGCCACCACGCGCCTCGCCAGGGGCAGCGCTGGTGCTAGGGCAGTGGCCGCGCACCTCGCTAGGGGCAACGCCGATGTGGCCGCACGCCTCGCTTAGGGCAGCGCTCGCGCAGTGGCTGTGGTCACGCGCTCCCCTAAAGGTAGCACCGGTGACGTGGCCGTACGCCGAGTGCGCTCTGCGCTCGTCCGATCTGAGGTACCTCCCCCCCCCTTCGGACAGGCGCAAGACCGCACGGCGCACAACCCCACGGGACGCCACTCGCAAAAAGCTAAGCCTAGCAACGAAAAACGCCGCCCGCCGCCACGCCCGCAAACCCGCCGCCCGATCCCGCATCTCCTGACCCCTAAGCCAAACCACGCAACGGTCGCGCCCGACACGGACATCCCGCAACACCTGAAGCCGCAGAATGAACCACGCCGCCCGATCCCAAGCCCGCCGCTGAGCCATACGCACCGCGCACCGCGAAGCCACGCGCTTGGCACGGCTCATCCCGACGCTCATCCCGGGGACCGCCGTGACCTAGGCCGTGACGTGCCAATTAACTAACGTAGCGAAGGCACTTACGCCCATGCAAAGCAACAAGCACACGCCGCACCCAGAATTTCACCACTCAGGCACGAGCCGAGTGGTCAAACCGGCCGAAGCGCGGCAATTCCCGAGTATAGAGGGCGCAAGCCCTAGGCTACCCGAGATTGAGAAACACGGGGTCAATTCAGCAAAGGCCGCACAATTTTAAAAAAATCGCGCAGCGCTCCCGCCGCGAAGGGTCGGTTCCGCCGAAAAATCCACGCGATCTCAAATCCCAAGCCCGACCTTGCCCAACTGTGCGCTCGTGACACGAGCTCAAGTGTATGCGTGAACAAGAAACATGCTAGGGCAGAAGCGCGCCTGAATCTCCTCGCGGCCCAAAGTACCCGGAGATCGGAACCTCAAGAACACCTGAAACCCGGCATCACCAACCCGCAGCCAAACCGACACGCCGCCCAAAGCGCACGACAAAACATCCTAGATCAAAAGAAAGAATCTACGCAAAACACGTTTTCGTTCGTAAAAGTAAAAACAATTCCAAAGTCATACACGCAAATTCCAAATTGCATATACGCAAAGGACGCTACAACGCCACGTCAGGGCAGCCGTCCCTTTCGAGGACAGACTCAAAGTACATTCGCAAAGGGGAGGGAGGACCAAGGGCCCCAAGCCACCTCCTTCATTGCTAGGTAGTCGTACCAAACTACGTCGCGGATCAAAGCACTCGGAGAATTCCACTCCTAGAGCACCTGAATCCCACAACCACGCACCCACCAACACGAAGCAGAAACGCACGACACACTGTTCTCGATTTCGCAAAACAAAACGCCGGGCGAAAGGCACCACGCAAGGGGGGTGCAATCAGAATACGCAGAAACAGAAATTTTCAGGAAGCGACCGGTAAAAACGATCCAATTACCATTTTGTAGGAGGCTACCACTCCAGTTTCTTCTCTTCTTTACACTTTCGGGCTTATACTATTCTACACTTATTAAACGACCGCACGAGGTATGCTTACGTATGGTCAACTATCGGACTTCGGTTTCGTAAATCCTTCAAGTTATTACTACAAGACTTCGGTTTCGTAAATCTTTATAGCTATGCTTTTTACAGCAGTTACGGCTTACAATTCTCAGTTCAGTTCTCATCCCCGAAACTGGTTACACTTAGAGTTCTTATGCATTCAGGAACTCTCTCCATAACTCAACTGTACCGAGTACTCCGTACAACAGGCTAGGCACCTCACATCAACATCATTCTGATCGGTCCTACTGTACTCCGTACTGAGTACTCTTGCGTTTTGTACTTAGCCGTTTTTCTTGCTCTTGTGCTTGCCTCCTAGCACATTCGCGCTGTGACAGAATCTGGCCATATGTATGGAAAGTTGTGCATGTTCATTTGTGTTGAAGATCGGCAACGCAGGCCATGCTACGTGTATTACCTTCAACTCGGTTTGACTTGCCTCGTGTGAGAGAGGCTTCTGGAGAACACCAGTTGAATTCTATTGCAGAGTTGGTTGCGCGGGTCGATGTGATTTGGAGCGCGAGCTCTGAAAGTGATGGAAGTGCACCAGTGTTGCATAGTGTGCCTCACCCATATGTTGGGTTTTAGACTTACTATCCATCGTCATGTAATTCAACGTACAACTTCACACAATGTACAACTTTATTTTGAGTTTTTTTTGTTATGTGATACGTTCAAGCATCTTGTTACTTGAAGGTGCCATTAGCCGAGTTTGAACTTGCATATTAGTTGATTTTAACTTGTGTATCTTCTTGAATATAACCTACATATACAGTAATCACTCACCTTTAAGAAAACCCGACGTTAAGAAACTAGCCAGCGTTTGGGGGTACCAACTCGATGAGTACGGCTGGCTGGCTTTTTTCGGCTAAGAAAATTCCCGAAATAAGCAACCTTTGTGCTGGCGCCGCAGGCGATTTTTCCTGAAATTATGGCCGTTCTAAGCGTTTATCAATGAAAATTTAAGAAAATAGCTGGCTGATTGAAAGAAATTGGCTTACTATTCTTCGAGTTCTCTTATGACGCTGACGCTGGCGGGGGGGGAGGGGGGGGTACCCAACTCGATGAGTACGGCTGGCTGGCCCAAAATCCCTGTTTTCTTAACGGTGAGTGATTACTGTAAGCTCCTATTCGGTTTATGTATAGGCTGGATATCAAGCTTGTATATGACCTGAATCTCAGCTCATATGTAATCAAACATTAAGCGCTTGTATATATGTTCCGATTCAACCTATATATAAGCTCCCATTCAGCCTATATATAACGAATAAGCGCGTATTCACCGCTCATTGGCTACAATTCCTTTTTTCACTATATATGCACTGGCATCCTATATTGACTATGTATTGAATGTGTATTCACTATTTAGCGAGTCAATACGCAGTGAAAATATAACGCGCATTGACAAAGCATTCACCCACTTTGACTGCGTTTGCCGATTTTGACAGAAATTTGAGTGAAATTCCCTACCTTTCATTTTCAATAGTGGGTGCAAAAAAAAAGGCCAGCGGAGGTGGCTGGCCTCCGCCACTGCGAACAGCAGCTCCATCGCCCTCCGGTTCATGGCAAGCCTAAGAAGTACTCCTGCCAGCCCCTCATCACTGATGCCATCTGTCATGCGTAACTCGTTCGCACTATATCCCATGGCAATGGCTTTCTCATCCAGGTTGACTTCTCTGGTCTCACCCTCCTCGGAAATGTCGTCACCTCTCACCACCGTGCATGCTCGTGGCGCACGGAATGCCCTGGAGTTCTCTGTTGCCAGAATGGTTGGCAGCACTCGCATCGGCTCCCCCACTCCGTTGGCAACAAAGTGAGGCTTCCGGTCTCCAGATACAACCCTGCGAGGCTTCCAGCCATTGTGCAGGAGGATGGAGCTCACAAATCTGTCTGATGGTCTCTCGACCTTCTCCATCGCCAAGTTGAACTGGTGGTTCTGGAACAAGTTGCTCCAGTAGTGAACCTGAAGGCTACAATTAGACAATTGCAATATTTTTATGGCATGAAAGATTGACCAGTATTTTGACAGGGTGAGCAACAGCTCTTCCAAATAATTACTTTAAGCTAGAACAGCCTCCACTGGGCTAAAATTCATGTCTTATACTTTCAGGGCGCGCATTTCAGATCTCTGATGGATCTGTCCTCTGTCGGCTGGCATATCGCCATCTGCCACCTGCACAAATCCTAATCAGAGAATCTACACATTAATATCTCTCTAGCTTATCTAGTTGCCTTTTGCCCTCTTCCTCCGAGGGGGCAACTCAGATTCGTCATCACTGTCCACCAAGTAACGAGTAGGAACAGTCTTTCTATATTGAATTATGATAGGTTGTCTCTTCGGCTTAGATTCGGTCTTCACCACAGGGGCTGGCGCATCATCAGATATGGCATCAGACTTCGGCTCGGGGATAGGCTGATTCTCTGGCTGAACGGGTGATGTCGGGGATGTGCCCTTTGGCACCCAGATAAGTTCACCCTTATCATCCATGATCAGCTGCAGTCCCAATCTCTTCAACCTTCGAGCTTCCGCCTGTTCCTCAGCATCGTCAGCTACCAAGTCATCGAACTCACTGACGTCATCCTCGGTGTCAGTGTCATATTCACCAGGCGTGTCATACTCCCACTTCGGACTGGCAGTATCAATGGCATGCTTATTGTCCGTGGCACCCGCGTCATCATCGTCATCCGAATCTGGCAGCTTCTCCTTACTCCAGGTCACAGCGCCTGCACCCGAATCGTCACTGTTCGTAGGCGTCGATTGTACAGCCTTACGCCCAGTGGATGGAATTCCGCGATACTCATACTCGTCAGGCTCCATCGTATGCTTCCAGAACTCATTACTGATCGGAAATGAAAACGGCGCTACGGGCTCCTTCGCTCGAGTGGCATCTTCCAGAAACCAGCCACCGCCCCTCGAGCGCTCCCAGCGGCGTAGCGCTCCCGAAGGATGGACGACAATATGCTGCCAGCTATAATCGAGCCCAGGCTCTCGCTCCCCGTAGTGCGCAGTCAATGACTCTGGGGTCCCCTTTTTTGCCCATTGTCATTGCGCGGCCCCATTGGGTAGAAATACAATATACCAATCGTACGGCTTAAAATGGCCAGTGTCCCCTGGCACAACTCCTCCCCTTATATCTTGTCAGTATAATGAGGTGATAAATCAGCGTCAGTTGTACAGCAGCTAAGATCCAGACACAGAGCGACCATGCGTATTGGCTATTACCCTTCGGGTGGCTTAAGCCACCCTAACAGCGATTTAGGGTGGCTTAAGCCACCTTAACGTTTTCAATTATTGCGGGAGCTATCGGTACCGGAAACTAGATTTCTTTAGCTCGAAATGACGGCGACAATGTCTTCTTTTAGACACTATATGCATTATTCGGCGAGCCCAAGTTCCCGATGAGCAATTTTGGGAAGTATCCAAGCAAGAGGGTGCAACATTTAGTGAATTTTGAGCGATTTTTCCGGTTTTTGCATACCCATGCTACTTCAACCGAGATTTTGAGGGTCAAGATGACCTCGGATCAAACTTTTGGCAACACACTGCAGAAAGAGCAGCTCGAGATCTTGACATCATAGGTCTCCAAATTTTGAAAAGCGCCTTCGAGGAAGCCCCCGTGAGCTAATTGGCTTAAGGTGGCTTAAGCCATCTTAAGGAAAATTGGGAAATACCCACCCTACTTCAACCGAGATTTTGAGGGTCAAGATGAACTCAGATCAAACGTTTGATAAGACATTGCAGAAAGAGCAGCTCAAGATCTTGACGACATACGTAGGTCTCCAAATTTTGAAAGCACCGCCGAGGAAACCCCAATGAGCCCTTCAAGTTAAGGTGGCTTAAGCCACCTTAAGCTGCGGGTAATATGCAGTATGTATGCGTGTTACGCTTTTTCTGATCGAACAGATGCTCGAAGAGTTGATGAAGCAATCCAGAGGGCAGAGGGTATACAGCAGCGGAGACTCCCGCTCCTTGTTGCCCAGGGTGAGGCCCCAGTTGAGCAGTTTCCGGATGTGATCCCAGAGTCTGTTGGTGAAGGCAAGGAGTATCCATCGTACAGTACCGCAGGTCCACCGGAGGAGGCGACTGCGTCCAGATGCAAGTAGGCTTGCGGTAGCCAGTGCCATACATACAGTAAGAGCAATATAACGGAGTAGGTAAACTGCGGACTACGGGTCGAAATCGCAGCGCAAAGGGAAACCTGCCCATCGGATTCTCCATGAACCAATGCTTGGGTTGGAGAAAATCGAGGATTTGAAGCGTACGGCGTACACAGGCATCCGCCTGTCGCAGTTGTCGCACCCCAGTAGTCTTGGCCTGACTATATTCTGTGCACGGTGGGCTAGCCCAAATGACGTCAAAGTAACCAGGAGTGTAACGCTTGAAGTCCCAGTCTTGTACCTTCTCAGCGTAGGTAGGTTGCCAGCGAGGATCATGATCTACGGTGACCACGGTGCTATTCGGATAACATAACAGGAAACTTCTCTCCACACTACCAAGCTGGATATCCTCTCCATCATTTGATGGAGAAGCCTATACCCCGTGGAAGGCGGCGTGGTGTGGTCGCATACGGCCATGATGGGGCATATGGTCGGTACCCAGAGGTAGATTGGGTCATGTACGTCGTGCATACAAGGTGGTAGGTGAGTTGAAGTCGATTTGGTCATCCAAGTGGTGTGAACCAACTGAGCTTCGTGGGGGGTGGGTGTGAAAATCGCTGCCTCTTGGGTGCACGCCCGAGGGGGCGCTACCCAACCACCAAAGCTGGATGGCAAAGCATGGGGCCAACATATTTTGTGATTTGAGTGTGTGGACACGAATATCAAGTCCGTTTGGCCATCCGATGCTGACCATGTGGAAATGGGATGGGGGGGAGGCGCAACGATGGGGGGGCGAAAATAAGGGAAATCCAGCTTGTTATTCGTGAGTACCCAAACTGCGAAATTTCGATGGCGGGCTTAGGCTGAGAAGTGAGGGGTGGTAGTATGGGTAGAATTTCGCGCTGAATTCGAATCCGAGGTCCGCTGCTCGATTTGGTGCCGGGAGGTGGCCATAAATACGGAGCCGCCCTGCGGGGCTGACAGGCGCCACTGAGCTATTCGCTGAATCACGGTGAGGCAAAGGGGGGGTGGAGAGTTGATGGCGGATGAGCGTGGGAGTGCAAGCGAACTTAAAATAAGACAGAATATATCGTATGCAAGTTGTATACAAGGCGGCGGGTCAGTTGAAGTCGATTTAGTCCGCCAACGAGGTGTCGCAGCCGAAACCCTAACTTGCGGTGGTAGGCGGCCGAAATCGATCGGGAAAGTTCGGGTAACTGCGCCAGCTGAAGAATAGCGGCAGCTGGAAGCAGGGTCAGGATCGATAGCGGCGACTGCGTGCCAGGCTCCTGGTCCTGGCTACGGCTTGGCTGGTTGGTGAGACATCTTGATACAGGTATCGGTTGACCTTCACTCCGCAGCGCAACAACATCTCCAGCCCAGCGCAGAGGCCTCCACAGGGCGCATGGCAGATCACACCCTCGTCTCTAGCTTCCCGGAAGAAGCTCCTGCCAATCAATCTCGTGTCAATCTTCTTGGGCACCTTCAGCGCCCCACGCTCCATGGTCTCCTCGTCATAGGCTGCCGGGGACCCCCCTGAGTGAGTGCATGCCTTTTACTGGGTGCACCCGGCTGAGGGCATCCCATGCCACGCGCGTCAACCTGCCAGAACATCTGATCACCTCCGGGTGGTCTGTGCCAAACACCACGTTCTTATTGCACTCAAGCTCCTCCTGGAAGTGGAGGTCGAACAGGCGGTGAACCTCGCCAGTTCCCAGTTGCTCTCTGACCAACCGCTCGCAATAGTTAGCCACTTGCGCCTCTGGATTCACTTCCACTCCGGGGAGCGGCTCTTGTGCCAGTGCCAGGCAGATGGTGTCACCAAGGCCCCGCACGTATCTATCCACGTAGCTGGCTTCGCGTGCGCGATCACCTTCTCGGTCGAGTCGGCGCGGGCTCCTGTCTCATCCACCGTAGTCGGCAAGGGATATCTTGATGGCACGTCGGCGTTCTCATTCTTGGGTCCTGTTCGGTACTGGAGGACCGTGAAGTCGAACTCCTGAGACTGATCGCCCAGCGCAAGTGCTGGCCCTGTAGGTCGGACTTCTCGATCAGCGTCGTCGAAGGCGAGTGGTCTGTGACCAGCGTGAAGTGCACACCGTGCAAGTACTGTCGCAGCGTGCGGATTGCCCACACCACTGCCAACATCTCTCCCTGGAAGCTCGCACACTGCTTCTCCGTCTTTGACAGTGAGCGGCTGATGGCTCCACGCCTTGGTCGTCCTCCTGGCCGAGCACCGCGTCAATGCCATACTGTACATGCTCCAGTCGGTGTACTGTAGAGGAAGATGGGTCTCAAGCACCTACCCGCACAGAGGGCATCCTTGAGCGTCTGTAGTGCCTCGTCTTGGTCCTTCCCCCAAGCTTCCTTGATATGCACCACCTCCTTCTTGAGGTGTTGAGGAGGTTATTCAGAGGTCGTGCCAACTCCGAGTAGTTGGGTCCCCCAGGCTCCCCCACCAGACCTTTGTAGTAGTTCATGAGCCCCAGTATAGTGTATAGAGCGTACCCCGGTCTTGTCCTCAGGCCTGGGGAGCTGCTAGATGGCCTTGCACTTTATCCTCTGAGCACCGATGGACATAATACATACACTTACATACTGAATGAGGACGCATGCGATCAAAGCAATGACTGATTATGCGCACGTCGTGACCAAAACGACGAATATCGAAAACAAGCGCATCCATGCTCATGCGCGCAACGCGTCCAAAAAACGAACAACACAAAATAAGAGCATGCAGCCTATTATACACACACACACATATATATATAATTACGTATCAATCCATATGGGAATTGTACACATAAAACACCATTCAAAAATCAGCGCTCCGCTGTGCTTGCAGCGAGCTGAACCGTCGAGAAATGCTGAGTATCAAATACAATCCGGCATTTTAAGTCCTCCCCGGAGCGTTAGGATCATGTGTAAGATAGTGCTGTTGTTTTTGCGTCCCAACATGCCATGTCATAACGCGTGGGTGGCGTCGCGGCGGCGTTTTCGTTTGGCGAAATGCAGTGGCACTGTGATCGTTAGCGTCTGGCGATCGTCAGGTCGAGAATTCGACTGTGTCGCCCGTTGGGATTTGAGCTTTGTTGCTGTTGCTGCTGAATCATCTCCGTTCGCTTTCCTCATACATAGCAAATGGCTACTGCCCCGTGGTACTTGTCACATTACTGTTTTCGAAAACAGTACTGTGACAAGTACTAACGCGGGGGATTTTTTTCGGTACCCTCCTGTTTAATGTTGACGATATCCATCATATAGCATCATCCTCGGGACCCGAACTGAGTTACCTTATGCCCCATTGGTCGACCGACTACGTATAGTGCTCTCACTGGTTGCATGTTGCCACTTGGGTAGTACTTTATGTGATATAGTGGTTACGGCCTTGTGTAGAAAATGGTGTCACCTCTTTCGATTTTTTCCTGAGAGATTTTGGCATCAAGTATGCCCCGCAATCATGCAAATTAAAGATATGTAGCATGGCCAATGATGTGTGATTTCGTGGGCCCGCTGGCATACCGTGATTTGTTGCAATTAGCATGGTAACATCCACCCTACATGTGAAAAACCTAATATATTCCAAGCGATCCAACGTGATACAAGTATGTAGCATGCTGATATTTATTCCAACAGGTGCCCAAACGCCGTACTTAGCCCAAACATTATTCAAAATGATATTTTGGACTATAACCAGCATCGAACTGGGCCTATACGTTGTCAGGGATGCATAGTTGAGTGTCGGACATGCGCTAACCGCCAAGACCTCACAGTCGGCACAGGTGTACGCATACGCAAGTACCATGCTAGGAATCACCCCAACGGGCGCCCTAGCGCCATATATCGCAAGGGCATGATTCGATATGATAATACGGACTACGAGACGTACTGATTTGGGCATGGTTGATATTGGAGGTGCATGATTGAGTGTTGGGCACGAGGTGCTAGGGCCTGGTAGACAGAGTACCAGTACGCATACACAAGTAGCATGCTCGCAATCATTTCAACGGGTATCCTAGCGCCGTACATCGCCCAAATATGATTCAAAATGATATTTTGGACTACGAGAAACTAATTTTGTAGCATTATGTGAGGGGAATATTTTTTGGGGAATTTAACGTGTGAGTGGGTCTAGCAGCTGAGTTGTAGTTGATCCTGGCTGGATATTTGGGTGGATGCCGTATATTCATATTAGGATGCCATGTGAGGTACATGGAAGTAATATAACACTTTTATAGGTCATATGGTTCCATGTATCGAGGAAGTTATGGCCGATTTGGGTTAGGGTGCGGGTGCGGGGGGAATGGTATAATTGGGCGTTGAGCGGCCACCACACCTTTCGATATGAATGACACGCGTAATGCATCCTATGCACATGGATAAGCCATGAGCACTTAAACTGACCAACTATACATACATATCGAATTTTAGAAGCCTTCGCGAGCGGCATACCATGACTTATGTGCTTATGCCACACGTTTGCGCGGAACCGATTCAAAAAAGAAAATCCTCAAAAAAAGCGAACTTCAGATTTCTGGCGGATGTGTGTCATCTGGCATCGCCGTGCGGGGCCTAATCCGTATCAATCACGCAAGTGAGTTGCTAGATACCCGCTTACATACCTTCCAATTTCGAAACATGGTGGTTGGTTTGACCTCCAAGGCCTCGGAAGAGGGTCTCCCAAGGGCTCTAGTGTTCAGTACTTGTCACGGTACTGTGCGAATTAATTGATTTTCGGGCTTTGCACCCCTTGAACGCATGCCGTCGTATAAAAGCGTGTCTAAATCCATTTCTACTCTATAGTATCGTCGAAAACAAATCAATAGGGTCCTAAATGATTTTTCTAAGCTGTCAACTGACCGATCTAGCCTTACAAGATGGCCGCTAGAGCGATTCAACCTTAGTACTTGACAGCACTGTTCCACGGGGCAGTAGCCACAAAAAAATAAAAAAAGCGAACGGAGATGGTCACTCAAATGAATCATATCTAAATTCATAACACGTACAGCGAACGGAGATGAAAATGAAGTTCATGCGCAAGACTATAAAGGTCAGAGGTATTTACTTCATGCCAAGACTATAATAACGGTCAGAGGTAGGTAATTTGGCCCGTTTCCAGGGAGCAGAGGTCCACCCTTTGTATATATTTCACTGTTTACATAATAACAAACCGTGCAACATGTTGCCTCAACTGTTGCCGGCTTGTCCAGTGAGACAAAAAGATCAGATAGCAGGAGCAAAGTGAATCTCAATGTCATAAGACGTGCATACGGCAAGGATGCTTTAATGCGCCAGCGCCATATCTGGCGCGCCTGACCCATTTGAGAGCCACACGCCCGCCGCGCTGGCGGGCCAGCAGTAAATGCACGCGCTGCGCCGCCGCTACGGCGCGCCATCGCTCCATCGTAATCGAGGCGCCTGCCGCGGCGCCGCTCTCGTCATGCCGCCCCATCACGAAGAGTGTGATATATATGTTTAGCACAAGTCATGGGGAGACAGACTTTCGCCCCCCCATAAAATGGGGGTGACTGTCTCTTCCTGTGTCACCCCTCGCCGTGTAGTGTCACTTGCATCTTGCCTGCCGTCAGTTCCGACCGATAATAAAACACCTAAGTTATTTTATTATCTTATCTTAGTCTCCGTATGTCTCTTGCGAGTGCCCGACAGTTCTTGGAGTACAACCTGAATATATATTTCAGGTTCTCCATCAGGTTATGGTGCCCTTACACGCTTATTCTTACGTACCTCGTTGACTCTTTGACAAGATCGCTTCACGCCCTGTGATTCTACCCGACATCTATTCGACATCTTCGATCCGACATCCCGACATCAGCGCCGGACCGCCTTACAACAGCACCGGCCGACACCGCATTGAGCCACCTCCCGACATCTATTCGACATCTACCACCGTTTTTTTGCCGCACACCCGGTGTGCTCCAATTTACCGCTGGACAAACGTTATTTTATCCCCGCAATGGCCTCTACCCGACGTGAAGGGCTTGGTTCGGCTCTGCGTGCTGCCCGCACGCGGCAACCCGCCACCCCGTCGCATTCGCCCTCGGAATCGCAGGGTACCCCTGTTTCATCCCGTGGACGCCGTAGAATTGTGGGGACATCTTCATTACGTTCTATTCCGACATCTACGCCTTCAACACTCTGGCCAGCAGCACCTCTGCTGCCGGAAAATTGGCTTACCGCACGACTTTTTTGTCCTCACCGCCGTGTTCCTCGTCGAAATCTACCCCAATTTGACTTTTTCATCGTTCGATTTGGTTATTTTTGGCGAAAGTTACGTTTTCGTTTGGGAACCCTAAGTATTGGGCTCCAGATTTTCCAGCTTACAGCGGCCATGGCTTCGTATCGTCAGCGTTCGCGCATTTCTGCAGTTGCCTCCGCGCTGCAGGTGGTTCGACGACGAGAACTTACCCCTGGCTACGATCTGGTGGTGTCTGGTGGTGCTTATGCACCAGACACCAAAATCGAGTCCATCAACCCCATCGTCGACATGAGCTTTGACCACTACGAGCTCACCCCGCAGCATCCTCCACTCTTCCCTTCACCCTGCGTGCCCCTTGGCCACTGCCTGGTGGTGTTTGGTGGTGTTGCAGCCCTCATTCCGCCGCTTTTCCTCTCTGCTTTCGCACTTGTGTGCGGCAGAGTGGAGCCACACCGCATTTTCCACCTTCGCCCCCCCCGGGGTGTCCGCGTCCCGGCACTCGCTCTGTTGGTGCCACGCATCGTCGCACCGCATCGCGTGGGCGTTGGATGACGACGTCCTGGCGGCGCTCGACTTCGTTCACCATCGAGAGCTACGCCGCCGTCCACCCTCGATTGCTGGGGCTAGATTCGCCGCAGTGCTGGGATCAAGGCGCTGCGGACCGGTCCCTGACTCATCGGGGTCGTGAAAATGGGTACCCGGACCTACGGGGGACCTATACCTCTTTTCTCGCGGGGCTTATGCCGCTCCGGGGTGGATTATGGCCCGGACAGTCCGGGACTGTGCCGGACCTATGGCGGACCCTACGTCGACTCCCAGATTAAGAATCTAGAATGAAAATTCATAAGACTCCAGTGCGTCTCGCAAAGACGATTAGACGTGTGGGGTCCACCATCCCTTTGCATTACTTGATTTGTTTGGATTTGAAGGATTTTATTTAGTACCGTATTTCTTGGTTTATCACATTTTGGTTGTTATACAGATTTCTTACATAGAGGATTTATTACTTCCGGCTTTTGAAAGAGGATTTTGCAGATGGTTTAATTAATTAGTCTCAAATTTAAGATTTACGCAGCTTGGTGGTCAGTACCGTGAATAATGAATAACGTGTTAACCCCTTAGTTGCCAAAGGAATTTCGGGGTTATTAAATTTTTGGTTTATTTGCAATAACTTTGGCATAAGGGTCCTGCCTCAACTTTTAAAAATAGTGTCGGAAAGGTCTTCTCAAGGCGGATCACATGCAAACGTTAGAAATACATGACACTTGATACCGATAACGTGATTGTCAACTGAAAAATGTTGATGGATGTGCACATCGTTAACAATGTAAGCCCTTATATTGACCCTATACCTCCAGGTATAATCTTACCAAGTGCTCAACATGCGGTTAGGGCTACTTATATTATTAGGGGTTTGTAACACTATGTCACATGTGCCCTAAATGTGACTCATTATGGTGAAGCTAAAATAGAGAGCGTCTGGGGAAATATTAAGAGCATCGTCGCAACATGGTTGCTCCCAAGTGCATGGCTGCACGCGGCTCGATAAGAGCTTTTCAAAACTGTCTTCAAAAGTGAATTTGAGTTATTTGTCGCCGAGAAAATCAGTTTTTAGGGCTTGTTGAGAATTCTCAACGTGTGGCAGCTAAGGGGTTAAATGTATAATGCCATGGTCCTTGCAACCTTTTGCGTGCGTGTAGCGAGCATCTGTTCCCTTACAAGAGTTGGGGTACCGTATGTTGGTAGTAATTTGCGGGATACGTGGATTCATTTGAGAAATAAGATATGTAAATTGCCGGACTTTGCGGACTTACCGCGGACCTACGACATAAATTAACCGGACCGACCGGACTTATCGCGGACCTATATATCAACCAAAATGCGGACTTATGAAAAAAATTGGAGATCTCCCAA
>LGRX02000989.1:24899-43489 GCA_001247695.2 Cymbomonas tetramitiformis
CCCCCCTTCAAGCGACGCACGCCCCATTGGCGCCGCGTTTCTGTCCGCATTTCTTTTCCCTCGGAGATAGAAATGCGGGCTACCCGTGTGTAAGTCTCGAAGGCACGGGAGGTCATTGTTTGCACATTGGGACGCTTCCAATGGCCATTAGATCCCTTAGAGGACCGCATGCCACGTGTGCGGTCAATCGCCTAGAGCGCCCATGTTGTTGATCTGCGGAGGTACTTGATCCTGAAGCGGAAGGCGGCCACGATCTGAGGCCAACTGGGAAAAGCCTAATCGTGCGCATGCAGACTGGAGACACCTGATGATTTAGGGGTCGTGTCTGAAACCTTTGGTCTGCTAAGCTGTGTTTTTTTTGTTACACGTCGGAACCTGAAGGAGGTGCTGCCTGGGGCTGTGCGCACATCGTGCGGACGGAACCGTCAGCGCGGTGCTCTATCTCAATTCAAAGGTGAGCTTCCTGTGACCGCAGATGCCCATCTGTTTGGTAGAAATCAATGCATGGCGGATGCGCTCCTGTGTCACCCTGCTGCGCTCTCTCCCCTCGCGCTGTTGGATCGGGCGCAGACTCGTTGCACACGGCACAATGCAGGGGCACAGTTTCCAAGGGGGTGACTTCGCCTTCAACGATCTGGATGAGGACCAGCTGGTGGAGCCCGTTCAAGGCCGATGCGTGCTGTTCCCGTCCGGGGCCTACCACCTGCACCAGGTGGCTCTCCCCTACGCGCACGTGCCGGTGCCAAAGTCTCTATGGCGTCTGGCGTGCAGGGTTTGCTAAGTGCCATCCCCGGTCATTTCACCGGGCCTCGGATCGTCCTGTAGATGCCCCGTCAATATCCCGCCGGGATGCGCGTTGTCCGAGAAGCGGTGTGTGTGTTTCAGGCCGCGGGCCGCCACCTGAAGTCATCCGCAGCACTTTGAGTGCCATTCTTATTCCGCCTCTCTGTGCATTGGACATGTGCTGGCGCGGCAACGAGGGCTCAATCACGGAGCGTTAGTGCCGCGCGCCGCCCATGCACGGCCTCGTGCGCGCAAGTGAGTACGGGAACTTTTGCGTGCAACACTCGGCAAACTATCCCCAAAGACAGGGCATTCAAGGACGTAGAAGCGCGCAGCATTCTCAATGGAAGCAGGCACCGTTGCATGTTCCGTCCTACAGCATCATGGTATATCGTATGCAAGCGGCAGCGGGGAGCAACGTTGTGACACGCGCAGGCAAGGGAAGTTGAAAGCGGTAGTCGATTTGTGCTGGCGATGTGGTTCACGCTGACGCAGGAACGCGGCGAAGTGATTCAGGTAGGAGACGTGTGACACTTGCTTTTGCTCTCCCAAGTTTGTATGCCTAGTCGGTAAGTATATTTTGGCCGATGCCTGCAAGTGTCGATGAAGGTGCGGCGTATGTACGATACGGTATGGTCACGTTATCCTTTATCATGTCATATCATATTTAGCAGCTATTAAGTATGTGCAAGTACCTTACCAAACCCCCCACACCATCGCTGCCCGTAGTTTGCCCAACAGCCTCTCCGAGAGAACCTACTGTTACGGCCCCCGCAATCCAGCATCAATCCACTCATTTGCGCACCATCATCAACTCCGAGATCTTCTGCTCAGGCATTTGCAGTGCTGAGACTGGTGCGTTGCCCTGCCTCTGCGTTCCCCAAGTGATAATTGCACTGACAGTCTATGTATGGGGATTATTAACAGAGTACGCTCAAAGCATACCTTACGGAGACAGCATGTGTATCAAGTGCCGCGACAGAAGGAACAAGATAGCATGCGGGTTGCTCCATGATCTGATAATCTACAGAAGCGGTTGGACAACAAGATTGCTGAAATGCAGAAGGATCTTGCTATTGTGCCCCAGATGCCGCTGTTTGCCAAAAAAATATCGTGAGGGGATTCGGCGATCCATGTATGTACAGTTGGGCATGCGGTTTGTTTGTTCATTTTGGCATATGTTTTGATCAGGTAACTTGATAATCGCGTAGGCATGTAGCTAGCTGGCAGCTAATCGTCTCATTGTGTTTACCATTGACTCGTTGGCGCATCGCCACTTGCCTACGGTATTTGTCTTTTCAAAAGAAAAGAGAGAAAGGAGGACCCCTTGCACAGTGTAAGGTGTGAGGCCCCCGGGCACTTTACCTTTCCTTATTTCGGATTTCATGTATAATTTCGACAGTGTAATTTGAAGAAGCTTTTCGCACATAACGGTATTATATCAGGGGTATTTTTGCGGAAGTTGTTGAATACCAGTTAATCCATTTTATGTGTCTTATTCTTTTGTGCTCATGTGCGATAGCCGCTTTTGTCCAAATGGCAATGCACACAACATTGTGTTTGCATCCATGAATGTGTAACAAGCCACTGGAATGTGTCGGCAGCCCTCCCGGAGTAGCTGGTGTATAGGTTCTGGCAGACTCCCCTAGATCCGTAGTTGCTCAGGATGAGTTTCACCTGTTGTGTCACTCGTCACTGATGTCACCGTTCGGGTTTAGGTTCGAGGTCCGTATATTATTTCCGTTATCTCATAATATTCAGTTTTAGACTTCACCGAAACTGTCAACTGTGTTTGCCCACTTAACCGGATATCCATTGTGAGGATATCTGTACCAGGCACACTGATAACTTATGAATTTTTATTTTTATTATTGCTTTTTGGTGTGTGATAATGGCACTTCGAGCTAATACTCCACTTTTATCAAGGCAGGATATAGCCGCGGCAGCCCACGTTTGGGCAGTCAGAGGCAGAGCATCAGCGAATCCTAGCGTCCCTTATGTAACACGATCTTTGATAAGTAACGTGTGTACTATATGCTTGCATTATAATATGAAAGCCCATATGATCACAACCGACATGGTTAGCTTGTATAATTCATGGATATTCCTTTAAGTTGCACCGACCCGCGCACTCAAAATGGCCAATGTTTCAGGCCCACGACCAGCGTTGTTGGCCCATTTTCGCACCCCGAAGTTTTTTTCAATGATATTTTTTCGCCACAAAGTGTTTAGAGAGGGCCCCCAAAAGCTCCCACGAACTTCAAACACGCTATTCGGATACCTAATCAAAATCCCTTAGCACCCGCGCACTCCAAATGGCCATTTCAGGCCCAAAACGACCAGCGTTTTTGGCCCATTTTCGCACCCCGAAGTTTTTTTCAATGATATTTTTCGCGACAAAGTGTTTAGAGAGGGCCCCAAAAGGTCCCACGAACTTCAAACACGCGATTCGAATAGCGAAATAAAATCCTCTAGCACCCGCGCACTCAAAATGGCATTTTAAGGCCCAAAACCAGCGTATTCCGCCTCCGGCGATACGAGAATGTTTTGGGGATTTTTTTTTATCTCGCCAGGTCTTAGGATTGTCCTCCCAAGGTCCCGCAACTCCTAAAAGTTGTAAATGTTACATTATGCATGTGACCACTTTGTGACATCCGAGCTTTTTGCGACGGCTCGGAAACGTGCTGTTTGCAGCTATTTGTAGCACATTTGTAGCTTGCCCGCAACATACCGCTACATGCTGCTGCATGCTGCTACATGCTACGTGCTATGGTTATTAGTGATCGCGCGTCCTCCATAAAATCAAAGGCAATCTGAGCGCAAGCATCAGAATGCAAAACAAATGCAGCTGTGGGAGCCGGGTGAGAGAAATCGGAATCGCCGAGAAAAACATGAGCCAAAACAACCACAGAACGTGACTCAAACTCCCTCAAGATGTTGAGCCTCTTCGCCAGCAGAATAAGCTTGGCGGAGGCAAGAGTGTTGGACGAGAAGACGGACCTGCCAGTGGGGTTGAATGTGATAAGTGCAATGGATGAGTATGGGTGCAATCCCCCAGCTCCAGTGCCAACCTGGCTAACAACAGTAGAAAGTTGGGTGGAGGGAGCCCTAACCCTGCAGGTGGCAGATCGGGCTCTGGATGACTCGAACGTGCGTCGAAGTCGGCGACTTTAACAGCATCAGCAGCAGCATCAGCAGCAGCAGCAGCAACGACAGCGGCTGCGACAGCGACAGCAGCAGCAGCAGCAGCAGCAGGCGCAAGGGGTTGAAGGTCCGCCGCGAAGTATTTGAGCGCCTGCAGCAACAATTTGACGAGTTCGATGTGGATGCACATTCTTTTGTGAGCTATGAGGACATAAGCGGCTGGTGGAGCAGTATTGGACGATCTGCCTTAATGAGAAATGGAGTGGTAAGCATGTGTGGTGTAGTCTGCACCCAGATCATCAGAGGAACACCCCATCATAGAGGCAGTACTACATAAATATGTGCAGGAGTGGAGAGCAGATCCCGCACACACCTCAGCTGTGTTCTTATTACCAGATGTACAAGCCCATCTTCCGCAGTGGCGAAGGATCTTTAGAATGGCGGGCATGAGATTAGTGGAAGCGATCCCCATGAGAGATGAGAATGGAGGCGGTGACCCAGCTATATGAGAGTGCGGGCGGGGTACTGCATGATTTGACCGGACCAGTATTGGTGGTATATGCTCCTCCATCGCGCCAACAGGTGTCCCGTAATCGCTACCGGCGAGTCCTGCCACCAGTGATGCAGCAAGAGGAGGCAGCAAAGGTGCGAGACGCGACTGAGCCGCCCACAGACTCCACATTTCTTGAAGCACTGCGAGATGAGAATACTCGGCAAGGACCCTTACGAGAGCTGCGAGAGCGGGTCGAGGCAGCAAGACATCAGGCAGCAAAGGGGTTTCGCATTGTAGGAGATGTACTATGGGGAGTAGCAGCAGGCCGCTATCAGTTGGTGCTGGGAGAGGACTCGCCCCTGCGGGAAGTGATATTTTGGGAGGCTCGCGACTCAGTAGCAGCAGGTCATACGGGGCGGGAGAAGACGTTGGAAATGGTGCTGCGTAGATTCTGGTGGAAGAATGCTACAGAGGATGTGGCGAAATGGGTAGCCTCATGTCCCACTTGTCAGGCTGTGCGTCCACGGGCAGCATATCCAGAGGGGCTGCTCAACCCACGTTCAATTCCCTTGAGGAACTGGCAGGAGGTGGGGGTTGATTTCGTCACGGGATTACCTCTCACAGAGCAGGGAAATGACGCGTTTGTTGCTTTCACCTGCAAGCTGAGTAAAATGGTGCACGTGGTACGCATACATTTCGGTGACAGCTCAGCTCAATCAGTGGCTCGCATCTACTTTGACATGGTCTGGAGGCAGCATGGGGCACCTATGAAGATTGTGTGCGACAGAGACTCGAGATTCCAGGATGCCTTCTGGAAGGAGCTCATGAGGCTGATGGGGGTACGGGTGGCTTCTACTACACCATACGACCCATGGCTACTGCCCAAAATCGCGGTCCTGTCACAAGGACCGAAGTGATTTGATGCTATCCGCCGCGGTTTTTCGATATAGTTGATATTTGAGTGTTTTGACGTCATATTTGGGTGTCCAAGAATTTATTCCGAACCTCTTATGGGTGCTATACTCGATATGGGCATGTGCTTGAGAGGAATGAAAAGCGGGGGTAGTACCGACGAAAATTAAATAAAAATGCCGGTCCTTTCACAAGGACTACCGGAGTGCCCGAAGCGCGTACACCTACTAGATGGCTTCCAAATGCATCTAGCAATTAAACATATCAAGTTTATGATCCAATTTTAGTGCCCTCTAATATGTACCACCTCATAGATAGTCATAATACTTCCGCAGGCATGGCTCACAATAGCATGCACTCACGGAATTTCGGATCATATGCAAATTAGGACCAAAAACATCTGTCAACCCATAATTTCTAGAGTACATACAATGTACAATACGGCCAGTTATCGTGATGCTAATAGCTCAAAAAATCAATTGATATGTATATATGAACACTACAATGTGCTAACAGCCATAAGTGAATAATGCAGATGCTATTCGAAAAAATTCTTCAAGCCTTCAAGAAATGTTTTGCTGCATAAAGGAGTGGATATACGAGTGGATATACGAGCACTCGATATATGAGAGTGGATATACGACCCAATATACACTGAGAACGTGCATAATCTTTTGCGTATGATTGGATATGATGTTAGGATATATCTTGGAAGGTTGGCGGGCTTGTGAGACCCGTATGGACGACGAGGCCGCCAAGAAACAGCTTCTGGCGGCACTGGATGCCGAGTTCTACAAGGAGGTAATTACCCCGCTTCGCCTGGACACTGAGTTGGCGAAAGTGGGCATCGAGGAGATCTACCCGCACGTTCTCGAGGTTTGGTGGTGTGCGAACCCTAATGGCCCTCCCAACCGCCCGAAGGCGAACGCGCCTGCCCCGACGCACACGCCTTTCGGTCTAGCGTACGCAGGTGGAGAGCAGCGCGACATCGCGGACTTCCTCGAGGAGTTTGCTCGTTTGGTGGGTGAGGCCTCTACTCTTATTGCCTCCCTCCGTCATGACGAGCGCGAGATTGCACGCGACACGCCGCCGCCACGGGATGATTTTCCCCGTCGGCATGGGGGCGGTGGTTTCAAGTTTCCGCCGTCCAAGTGGCGCGACGAACGTAACCGTCGATCCGACGGTAAGTTTCATGGCCGTGACCGTCGAGGTGGAATGAAGCAACGCTTCGCGGCCTACCCACTCCCGAAGGACGGGAATTGGTCACAAACGCATGCCAGGCAAGCGGCACGGTGCATTTCTTTTCACTCTGCATCTTCGGCCTTCGTACAGGAGTGCCCCCTCTGCCCTGGACACTTTCACGACACGGCACGTTGCCCGGAGGTGTGTGGTTCGTGTGATGTGGAGCTTCGTAATGCCGCCATGGACTTGGACGAGGTGGTTTCGGCCTTCCAAACCGCCTTCGACGACGAGAACGACAAGGAATTTGCTCACCTGTGCCACCAGCACGACCAGCCGCTGGTGCGTGACGACCCAGAGCCCTTCACCTACCCGGTAGAGCACGATGTAGGATTGCGTGCTCACTACGCGGGCTTGAGCCGTAGTGCCTCGGACATCACCGGCATGGGTAGCGTCCTTGCCGACGCACGCAGCGTGTTGGACTCCCTTCGGTCTGCGGCTACGGCTGCACAGGTCGGTGGTGCTGCCACGGCCGGTGTGCAGCCCTCACTACACCTTGGCACTTTGTCTGTGCCGCATAAGGCTGCGAAATTACCGGTAATTTGAAAATGAGGTGTGGTAATACCGGGTAATTTACCGGTAATACTTTCAGTGGTATTACCAACATATTACCGCCTGCAAGAAATGACCCAACTTTCGCCTCAGGGCTCCGAATTCATTTTTTTAAGTTCGTGTGGGTTTGTATCGGCCATTAGAATTG
Organism: Cymbomonas tetramitiformis; assembly: GCA_001247695.2. Lineage (NCBI taxonomy): Eukaryota > Viridiplantae > Chlorophyta > Pyramimonadophyceae > Pyramimonadales > Pyramimonadaceae > Cymbomonas > Cymbomonas tetramitiformis. The sequence goes on from LGRX02000989.1 coordinate 32,171, forward strand.
TGTCGGCACATAATATTGTTATTGCGATGACGAAGGTGCACACACCATACTATTACTTTTTTCCAGAAGTACAGACAGTATCCCATATCCGGGTACTTCATGGTGCGGTGTACGGATCGGGTCCCCGCGAGGTAGCATGATCGGAAACCAATTTCGACGATGCCCATTCCGATACTTTTGCAATTTGTTCGTTTGTACTTTTAACTTAAAAATGTCGGCTATGGCGATGTTCGATTGCTGACAGATCAACGGGAACTGGTAATTTACCAGGTAATCGCAGGTAATTGGTAAATTACCAGTGCGGTAATTGGTAATTTACCGGTAAAATCTTAAGTATGGAGGGCAATTCAAAAACGGGGGTCGGTAATACCAGGTAATTTACCGGTAATTACCGCACCGGTAATTTACCAAAAATATTACCCCGCAGCCTTGGTGCCACAGGTGGTGTGCGATGAGCCACCACCTGCCAATCACGAGATCGACACTGAGCGCTACCCTGTTTTGCCATCGGACCCGGCTGCCCACGGGTCTCCTTTCGAGGAGCCACTCCGGGTCACTTTTATGGACCAGGTATTACCGGCATGCGAGGATACCTCCCTTAATTTGTGTTCGATTGAGCCTTCTCACGGCTCGATTCACCCGGGGGAGCTTTCCGTGATCGACGATGACGACGACTCCGACGGTTTTTCTTCCTCCGGAGACGAGATTCCCTGGGTCCCACCGGCTACACGGTCACGTGTCGGTGTGGCAACTTTGCCGAGGGTCTTCTCTTTCGCATCCCTTGCCTTGCCCGCCCTCATGTGCCTAGCATGTGTCTCAGCGGCTCAGGGTTCGGTGGTGCTCGATCGAGCCGCTGACTTCACCGCAGCAGTACATCCCACTGGGGTGACTGCCAACAGTCTGTCTGCCTTGCCGTGCACTTTTCCTTTCGGCAGGCCTTTTCCTTTTGAAGTTTCGGCAGGCTTGGACTCGGATTTTCACTTTTGTGGATTCCTAAATTTGCTCTACGAGTCTTCTTCTGGACTCTGGCTTCTGGATTATGGTTCTGGCTTCTGGTTCTGGACTCTGGCTTCTGGACTCTGGTTCTGGATTATGACTTCTGGACTCTGGTTCTGGTTGAACATCTTTGACAATGACAACTTCTTCAACTCTGGTGAACTCTGCAGCTTTGTGGACCACTTTGAAAGTGGCTGAGTAGCTTTGAGATTGAGCTGTAGGAACTTAGCTTGTGAGCAGTATCCTAGCAGCAGTTTTAGAAAGGGACCGCCCTGGCTAAAGCACAGGCCTCCCTCTAGCAGTTTCCAGCTCCTAGCTGTTTGTTGTTTCGGAACAATTTGATTTGTCTGTGCTCCGCTCTCTGCCACCTGTAACAGCACTATGTACAGTCACAGGGTGGTGTGCTGGATTCAGTGACCCGTAGGTCATACCTTACTCTGACTCCCGTTAGCTGTACCAGTACTCGTACAGTACTATGTGACAGATACCTAGGTCACAGACGGCTTATATTCGTTTAACTCTTATAATCAGTTTACACTTGTATCAAACTATTCAGTGACACCCGATATATTGTCGGTACAATATATCTCACAGTGTTCAGGGGTTTAGCACTTAACAGCTATATCTGACAATCTTTGCTGTGAGCTGGGACCGCCCTGACCAAGAGTACAGGCCCCCAGCTGTGCTACAGTTTCCTCCTGAAGTTGAGTAGGGAGTTTGTTGCTTCGTTACACCATTAGCTCCGGTCACCACCCTAGGTGGTGTGCTGGATTTGACACTGCGACACCCGAAACTGTCACATTTCACTTCCTATAGTAGGCTGGGTGACCGTCACCAGTAGACGGGAAACACCCGTTAGGTATTTATGTGATCTCTACTCTTATCAATTACACTTTACCGTTCTGATATCGTAACCCTCAACTCAGGGTTTATCTCATCAGCTAGATATATATTACAGCAAACCTATATATCTAACAACATCGGCCACGCATCTTTGAAACTAACGAGTTTCAAAGATGCGTTTTTGTCATTTGGGTGCGCATACCCACATTACAAATCAGCCGAGCGCTTCCCGTTGGCGTGGGGTATCCAACGCTTGAATGTTGAATATTCATTATAATATGAGTTAGCATGCGAGGTTGCGCAAAGGCATCGGGTCAGAATCTACGAAACTGTCCTATCCCGTTGCCTTTGGTTTTGGGTTCGAACGTACCCACACCCAAATATGGCAAACAGCCGAGGGCTTCCCGTGCGTCCTAGAGCACGAAACTTGGCACAAATACTGCCAAGATACATATCTTTAAGTTACCTGAAGCTCAAGGCTTCAAGTTACTTGTGCGCGAAACGCGCAATTTATTTCTAAGGCAGATGTTTTGGGTTTGGGTTCGGGTTCGAACCCAAACCCAAAGATGCCAAACAGCCGAGGGCTTCCCGTGTGTCCTAGAGCACGAAACTTGGCATAAATACTGCCAAGATACATATCTTTAAGTTACTTGAAGCTCAAGGCTTCAAGTTACTTGTGCGCGAAACGCGCAACTTATTTCTAAGGCGGATGTTTTGGGTTTGGGTTTGGGTTCGAACCCAAACCCAAAGATGCCAAACAGCCGAGGGCTTCCCGTGCGTCCTAGAGCACGAAACTTGGCACACATACTGCCAAGAGATGTATCTTTAAGTTACCTGAAGCTCAAGGCTTCAAGTTACTTGTGCGCGAAACGCGCAATTTATTTCTAAGGCAGATGTGCTGTCACAGCAGTCACAGCACCGTTCGCCCCATGAGGCGGAGGAACGTTGATGAAATTGCGTAGCTGTCTGTGAAGAATTTTACGATGCAATTGCGGATTGGGATGGGTCAACGAAGAACGAGTAACAGTAAGCAGTCACGCAACGGCAGCGGCAATCGAATGGTGTCCGCGATGTCGATGTGTTCACCGTCTGCTGCCGGCGACGTTCATTGCGGTCACTGTGTCGCTGTCTCTCACGCGATAGACGCAGCCGTGACATGCAGTCATCATGTGTCATCGGAAAAGTTGGACGAGTTCCCAGCGCCCGTACCCTGTCCCTACAAAGAATAAACAGTGAACGCTGACTGATTCATGACCATCGAGACCAACGCTAATAATGTCATCATCCCGCTCTATCATTCGCGGTTTGGTTGTTTAAGTAAGTAAGGTAAGGTAAGGTAATTTGCTTTGGTCCTAGAACATAATGAGTTCACGTGAAGAGCGGTAATCGATGATGTCGGATGACGACATGTTCTAGAGCCCTACAGTAATCACTCACCTTTAAGAAAACCCGCCGATAAGAAACCAGCCAGCTTTTCAGGGGGGGGGTACGCAAGTTGGTGAGAATCGCTGACTGGTTTTTTTGAGCTATGAAATAGTCGAAAATAAGAAATATGGGTGCTGGCGCCGCAGGCGGAAAATTTTGAAAATGCCGCCTTTTTAAGGGTTTATCATTGGACTTTTAAGAAAATTGCTGGCTGATTGAAAGAAAATACTTGCTAATTCTTACCGATTCCATAGGACACTAGCGCTGGCGGGGGGGTACGCAAGTTGGTGAAATTAGCTGGCTGACCCCAAATCTCCGGTTTTCTTAAAGGTGAGTGATTACTGTATCTATATATCGTATGTTAAAAGCTTAAATAGTGCTTAAATAGGTCTCTCTAACGGAAGACATGCTCTCCGGCTCTCCGGCCCGAAATGCAAGACATGACAGTCCTCTCATAGTCTGAGCTACTGGGGATTGGTGGCTAACAGGCACCCACTCAAACTTCGCTTCTAGATGCAATCTCCTCACACCGGCTGTATAGCTCTTCAAGGTGGAGACTTTACAAGTCTGTGACTGGAACACATAAAACATCGCTAGGTCCTCATCTGACACCGGCACAATCGGTCCTTCTCCGAAGGCTAGCATGAATCTGACGAACGCCCTCTGGCCGGTCGTGTGATTCTTCTTCGTGTTGTCTGCATCAGTCAGCAACACTCAGGATGAAGCTCCACCTGGCTCTGAGCCATTCCTTGGGCTTTGCATACTCTGCATTGCCCCTTTGCCCCCCTCCATGGTTAGTTACAGACCAATTCTCTTCCATGCTTTCCCCTTCGGGGCTGCCACTGGGCAGGCGACCAACACCACCGGCCACCTAGTGGGGCCACAGTCCTTCCTCAATCCCCTTACCCCGTTCGGTGAAGTGAACACATCCGTGTCTACTGGGATGTACTCGAGGATTCCAAACAACCCGGCCTCAATGACTGGCACCACAAGCTCTAACCAGAATCTCTCAGTTGGCCAGAAGGGCAGCACAAACACTGCAGAGGTTGTGTTGGGCGCTGCTCGCTTCTCCCTGAGGAAATGAGTACGTGAATTTCCCACAGCATGCAAGGAGAAGGGTGGGTTGCAATACAAATTCAGCCCCCTCCACTGTTTCATCAAACGAGAGTCCTCCTTGGACCACCAAAGGAAACACCGGGAGTTCCCTCCCACTTCATCACAGCATGCATCCACTGCAAAGGGCCCGAGCGGCCTAATCTTGTCCCACAACCAATCTTTCACCATCCAGTCATCCAGGTCCCTCGGGGCCTCTCTCCTTGACCACACCTTCAGCAGGTCCTGAAACCTCCCCATCTGACTCCTACTCAGAGCGTCAGCCAAGTCATTGGCCATTGTGGAAATCCTTTTCATTACCAGCCTCACCGCATGTCTGATAGTCAGCAACAAAATTTCCTTCAACAAAGGAATGAATGTTGCCTTCCCCCACAGGTTCCTCGTCATTAATCTGGCTGCTTCATTGTCACTCCAAATGACAACCTTACACCCTCTCAACAGGTGCCCCCACTTCCTCAGGGCCCAGAAAATTACAAACAGCTCCAAATAATTGATGTGGCTCGAAGCCACATCTCTGAATGGGCTAAAAGGCTGAACCTTCCATTGCCTCACCTCCTCCCACTTCACTGCAAACCATCTTCCCCCGAAGAAACCACCCATTCCCCCGTCCACTGCCTCTTCCCCGGCAGCATCCACTGCAAAGAAATCTCTCACCACCGGCCTTCGGTTCAGTACCACAGCCTGACCGTTGTACTCTTCCAAAATTTTGGCCAACCACATCAAGTCCCGACTGAGGTCCCTCGGTACCGAGTCATAGAACCTCCTCATCTTACCAGCTCTCCCGATAAAGTCATACCCGGACCTCAGAAACATCTTGGCCCCGTACACTACCCGTGCACAAAACATCAACTGGCCCACCAATCTCTGCACTTCCTTTACTCTCACTGTCTTCAGCACTGCCATCTCCCTACAGGCTGAGGCTACCTTCTGGACCCGACTCTCCTCAACACTCATCGTCACAATCCCCAGTCCTGAGTGGTTGGACTGCAGTCTAATTCCTAAGAAGACCAAATCCTGTCTAGGTGACTCCACCTTCTCCGGGGCCACCTCAAATCCCAAATACTCAACAAGCTCCAGCATACTCACCAGCAGCATCTCAAAACCCCGCTGACAATCCTCTTCCGAGTCAGCCACCGAAATACAAGCATCAAGGTACACCACAATCCCCGGGAAACCTCTCTGCTGCAACATCAATTTCACCAGTTGAGTTATGATGTCGTGAAAGAGCCCCGGGGCAGCTTTTACCCCGAACGGGAACCTTGTGTCAATCCTCAACACCCCTCCGAACTCGCTCGCCAGGAACCTCCACAGCGGCGCAGCAATCCCAACAAATCTGTACGCACTATTCAAATCAATCTTGGCCATATAACTGTATGGCTGCAACAGACCAAAGGCTTCCTCCACAGACTGGAACCTTCTCTTGTCAATTTCACAGTTGTCGTTCACTGACAGCCCTACAGTACTCACCCACCTTTAAGAAAACAGGAGATATGGGGGCAGCCAGCGATATTCACCAACTTGGGTACCCCCCGCCAGCGCCAGCGTCCTATGAAAACGCTATGAATAGTGGACCGCGATCTCTTCACTCAGCCAGCGCATTTCTTAGCCATCCACATTGACACGCACCTAGCGCAGACATTTTCTTAAAATTTTCACAGTAATGAGCGTATGAACACCAGCTGTCCACACATATGTATCTGATGTGTTGTACTAGTTGTCCCTTATTATTTGAATTGTGGTTGTATATCGATGTACATTAAATATTGAGAGAAGTGATATATTGATGTCACATATCTATAATATCATATGTAATATTTGCAAATGCCAGCATTTTTTTCTTAGCTATAAGAAATTGGATAATCATATCTTAGGCCGGCCAGCCAGCACCAATATTTCTTATTTTGGTCCGTGCCATAACCTTCAAAAACCAGCCAGCGATATTCACCAACTTGTACCCCTGAAACGCTGGCTACTTTCTTATCGTCGGGTTTTCTTAACGGTGAGTGATTACTGTACAGGTCTAGATAGGTCGTGCACAATCCTCTCTTTCACCTTTCCATCCACAACTCTTCGTACAATTCCAAGAGCAGACACACCGGGCACACTTTCTACATCTGTGCGCACCATCCTTCCCGCTGCCTCTTCCTCTTGCAGCTTCATCTCAACCTTCTCCTCGTGCTCCGGTGGCACATAATTCTCCACCCGGAAGACTCCTCGCTCGGGCTCAGCCTGCTGCCACGAGAAGCCCGTGGCAATCCCCCGAACCACCGCATCCGCGCCCGGCAACCCCCAGGCTGCCTGCGCCCATTTGTCCGCCTGCAGCGTAAGTGGCGACACCACCGCGCCCACCGCCTCCACATCTCGCAGGTACTGACGGTGGTCCGCCTCTGGCACGCCGTAATAATAATATAACATTTACGCTGAGAATAATGACAATGTCATGAGTCCGTTGTAATCCTGCAAGCAGGCAACTGTGGAACAGGGGGAGCTGAAATCATCCTCATAGCGCGCCCCGAAGGGCTCATCTAGGTCAGATCAACCTAGGAAACCGCGGCAGGACAAAACTACGCAGAACGCTAAAAAGGTCGTGCCGGCGGAGAAGCAGCAGAGGAGGTGGAAGTGGAGCGAGGCTGCATCTGTGATGGAAAAAGAGGGCGGAAGCGAGGCGGAGGAAGGGCGGTGGTGGAGGGTCGGGAAGGCGGGGGCGGAGGGGGAGTGTGGGGTTGGAGGGGGCGAGCTAAGGTAGGAGGCTCCTACCTAAGGGGGGGAGGAAGTGTTAATAAAGTGTTCAATGAATGAAGAGAAGAGAAAGGGTAGAGATGATAGTCATTCAAGGGAGGTCAGGGGAAAAACATGTTTTGCTCTTTCAACAGCTTCTTCTTCAGTGATACCAGTATTTCGGCTAAGGGTGGTTCTGAGAGGGTCATGGTTCTCGACCCTAGCATGACCATTAAGGAAGGCGTCACGTCTAATGCGGGTGTGGTATCTGCACAGGCGGGAAAGCTTCTTGAGGAGAGGCTTCAGTCTTCTCTGATGGACCCCTATGGTGCTAAGAACCTGTCCAAAGTGCTTCGGAAGGTATCCCATCAAAGTAAGTTCTTTAGTATGACGCCAGCGACACTCCCACCGCGGTGAACAACGCCAAAAACTTCGCTGTCCAAGTCCTCTCCGGCTTACGCGCCTTCCCCCGCGCTGCCTCACCTTTATCTCCTGCCGGTTCCCGCAGTACAGGCGAAACCGGCTCCTGTACCTCCTCCAACTCCTCCTCCTCCACGGCTAGTCGTTTGTCGCATTCCGAGGACCCGTGCGTTGCCGACTTACACTTGCGGCACGCGTGGATAAATCCACAGTCCTTTCCATTCTTACACCCCCGCGCGAGTTGAAAGAAATCACAGACAACGTCCTTCCGGTCACCCTTACCTTTCGAACCTTTGTCCCGGTTGTCGCGAACACTCTTCCCTCGACTGCCTTTGTCGTCAAGCAGACGCCGGCTCGCCTCACCCAGAGTCTCCAGAATAAACGAGTACTGGAACCGGAAACCCAACTGTATGGGGTCCCACGACTTCACTCTCCCCGCAATCATGTCATCCCGAACCTGAGTGTCAAAGTCATACAAGTCTGCCCACGCCTACCTGTTGTCAAGGCTTACGATCCAGGAAATATAGTTCAGAAAGTGCTCCCGTTCAGACTCAGGCTCAATCTTTTCAACCATTTTCATATTCTGCGCTAAGAATTGGTCTTTAGGCAGACGCGGAACTGCCACCGACTTCATCTCTCCTGATACCGGGTCAGCAATAATCTGCTTCCTCAGTTTCGCGCAAGGCATCTCCCGCAGTGCGAGGAAAGAGTTTTCACCTTTTCCAGTTGCGGGCGTGTAGCCCGTCACCTTCTGCATCAAGAACGCGCCCATCCGTCGCTTCAGTTCCTCGTCCCGCGCAAGATCATCCGGTGAGATACCTGCACCTCCCTTACCTTTCTTGGTCCTGTCCGCTGTCGCAACCGCTTCCCCCTCCTCAAACACTGCACCATCTGCTTCCTCCTCCTCTTCATTCTCATCGTCGTCCTCCCGCGCCCGCTTTTCGCTGGTACGGTTTACTGGAATATCCTAGTTCACTAGATATCAGAAACTCCCGAACTGTGTGGATAAACTCATAAGATAAATAAACCCTAAGCTAGATATACCCGGAACGGTCTCGGACGGTTTCGGAGTCTAGCCTACCTGTGACACGGCGTGTGTCACAGCACGAACCTATAGATCAGTCAGCAGTCCAGTGTTGGTCCTAGGAGTCTGTCATAGGGGCCTGACCGGGACTCCCAGTCAGGGCTGCCTATACAGATTTCAGCACACCACCCCAGCACTGTGGGTGGTGACTGTCTAGGAGAGTCAGATACCGTAAGATAAGTTAGGGCAGGAGCCAGGTTGACAGACCTAACTGCTAATCCAACTGTGCAATTCTGAAACACAAATTGGAAACCCTCTAGCTAGCACAGGTGCAGAAACCTACGGGCATTGTGCACCCGCTAAACAAATGAAAGGCACCGAGCTAGCAAGCCAGAATGTAACTTGTAGATGTCAAAAGCAAAAGCATAAACCATAAAAGTTGTTGAAGTCACCGGAGTTCCGCACACCACCATGTTGGTGTGCATCCAGAGTGAACAAGAAGTCAATCGACAGCACCAAAGTAGCCAGCGGTGGTCTCAACCAAGTCGGACCCGAAGGGAGGGTTCCCGAAAGGACCTCTCTCATGTAGAGCCACACCGTAGAAGAAGGCCATGTCGAAGCTCAAATCTGCCTGAGCAAGATCCTGAAAGATGTCAGGGGGCTCAGGCGGCTCAAGCGGTGGCACATTGTCAGCCACAAAGAAACCCTGAGCCGGGATCACGGATTCAACAAATTCATTCGTGGAGAAAATTGACGGAGTCTCCCAATCGAGATCACCACCAGGCGAAGGCAATCCCGCAGCCGACTGAGCATCGGGCACAGCTGCCACTCCCATGATCGAGATGCAAAGAACGAGGGAAAGGAGGAAAGGAATTCCCCACGGCCCAACCGTGGCAGGAAAGCCCCAGGGCGGCTTCCCACAACCGTAGGACCTCTGCTCGTTTACGGGCGGCCCGGAAACATGATTGGCCGACGGAGGCGAACCCCGCGGCTTCAGCCGGAAGCTGCCGTCGGCAAAGTCCTCGTAGTCGTCGGTGTCGTAGCCGGTGAGGTCAACCGGCGCGATGGCGGCGTGGTTGACAGTCTGAACGAACCCAGGGAACTCACCGTCCGTCGTGGCAGTCACCCGCGCCGATTGAAGCGGCACGGGCTTCACATCCTCCTCCTGCGAGACAGGTATAGCAGGGGCCGGCACGGCGGATGCCGATGCCGCCGCACCACCTGCCGGAACCTGCTCCTCCGGCATGCCCCCCGCCGCCGCGGGGCCGCACACCAGAGCCGATGCATGCGGCTCGAGAACCGCCGGTGGTGGGAAGGATGCGTGGGTGTAGTGCACCTTGCAGTTTGCCGCGGCATGGACCTCCGCGGCGAGATCGTCCAGCCGCTGATGAATGTCGTCACCTGCGGGCTCGTCAGCAGGCTGCTGCGGCTCTACCGTGAAGCCGTAGGCGGACACGTCGATCCCGCCCACCGCACCCGCACAGAGTACCGCAGGCGGCCCGTACGTAGATGCCGCAGTGGCAAAAGCCTCGGCCCCATCATCCGCCGCCTGCTGGAACAGGGCACACATGGCCAATGCACGCACCCCCTCCGCGTCCTCCTCGTCGATGGGAATGCAGAATGCCGCGGCCGAGTGCGGGGGATGCTGACGCCCGCCCAACGGGCAGTCGCGGTAGAAGTGATACTGCTCACCTTTTCCCGCCTTCTTGCACCTTCCGCAAAAGGGCTTCGCCTTCTGGTCGTCACGGTCGAAACCGACCGCAGGCAATGGGTGCGTGCCGACACGGAATCCCCGTTGCGCACCGCGCTGCTGCTGCTGCCGCTGCTGACGCTGCGGCTGCTGCCGCTGCTGCTGCGCCGGCGGTGCGTCCGCCCCGCGTTGCTGTCGTAGCAAGTCTTGAAGCTCGTTGATCTTGTTGAGGAGGGCGCCGTACTCGGTGCTGGAGAGCTGCGCGGAGATGCCGCCCTTGCCCGAGACTGCCTTCCCCGCGCCCGTCTGCGCCCAAGCCTGATAGATCTCTACCACAAGGGAGCGGAGAGACGCCAAGGAGACATGCGCGAGATCGGCCGCGAGAGGATACCGCACCTTGACCGCAGTGTAGAACACTGGGTCCAGCCGGTTGTACAGCGAGAGCTTCCTGGTCTCCTCGGTGGGTGTCCAGTCCGTAGCTTTGTTATCCCGCACCAGACGTTGTTCCCGAGCCAAGATGGGCTGCGGGTCAGTGTCTGCGGGATAACGCAACGCGGCGTGCTCCTCCTGGTGCGACTCACGCAGCGCCACCGGTACACAGCCCTTGATGATGTCCACCAGGGCTCGCCGTCCATCACGGTCAGACGAGGCGTCGGTGCCAGTCAACCAGACGTAGGCGTTGCTGTGCTTCTCGATAACCAGAGCCAGAACGTCGAAGAGCAAGCCGTTGACCTTGGTCACCACACGAGCCAGAGGGTCGTCGAGGTCAAAGGACGCCAGCTCCAGTCCAGCCGAATGAAATTCCGTACGCAGCTGCACCACCAGCTCGGAGAGGAGGCCAGCGTCGTCCGTACCACGGAAATGGTGCTTTTTGTCACCAAGGACATCCTCGCGGACACCCTTGGCCCATTGGCGGTGTAGACGCGTTTTGTAGACGTCGTCAACCAGCTTGCTCTGCTCCTGCAAGTACTTCCTGGTCGCCACGTCTGCATCTTCGTTGGAATTCGGAGCGGGGGTCGGAACAGTTGGCGTACGCACCGTCGGACTGTTCCGAACCCCGTCTAATAGCCTCAGTGAGGCGTCGATGTCA
>LGRX02000990.1:0-23353 GCA_001247695.2 Cymbomonas tetramitiformis
GCGGCTCTACCGTGAAGCCGTAGGCGGACACGCCGATCCCGCCCACCGCACCCGCACAGAGTACCGCAGGCGGCCCGTACGTAGATGCCGCAGTGGCAAAAGCCTCGGCCCCATCATCCGCCGCCTGCTGGAACAGGGCACACATGGCCAATGCACGCACCCCTCCGCGTCCTCCTCGTCGATGGGAATGCAGAATGCCGCGGCCGAGTGCGGGGGATGCTGACGCCCGCCCAACGGACAGTCGCGGTAGAAGTGGTACTGCTCACCTTTTCCCGCCTTCTTGCACCTCCCGCAAAAGGGCTTCGCCCTTTGGTCGTCACGGTCGAAACCGACTGCAGGCAACGGGTGCGTGCCGACACGGAATCCCCGCTGCGTACCGCGCTGCTGCTGCTGCCGTTGCTGACGCTGCGGCTGCTGCCGCTGCTGCTGCGCCGGCAGCGCGTCCGCCCCGCGCTGTTGTCGCAGCAACGCCTGAAGCTCGTTGATCTTGTTGAGGAGGGCGCCGTACTCGGTGCTGGAGAGCTGCGCGGAGATGCCGTTCTTGCCCGAGACTGCCTTCCCCGCCCCCGTCTGCGCCCAAGCCTGATAAATCTCCACCACAAGGGAGCGGAGAGACGCCAAGGAGACATGCGCGAGATCGGCCGCGAGAGGATACCGCACCTTGACCGCGGTGTAAAACACCGGGTCCAGCCGGTTGTACAGGGAGAGCTTCCTGGTCTCCTCGGTGGGTGTCCAGTCCGTAGCTTTGTTATCCCGCACCAGACGCTGCTCCCGAGCCAAGATGGGCTGCGGGTCAGTGTCTGCGGGATAACGCAACGCGGCGTGCTCCTCCTGGTGCGACTCACGCAGCGCCACCGGTACACAGCCCTTGATGATGTCCACCAGGGCTCGCCGTCCATCACGGTCAGACGAGGCGTCGGTGCCAGTCAACCAGCCGTAGGCGTTGCTGTGCTTCTCGATAACCAGAGCCAGAACGTCGAAGAGCAAGCCGTTGACCTTGGTCACCACACGAGCCAAAGGGTCGTCGAGGTCAAAGGACGCCAACTCCAGTCCAGCCGAATGAAACTCCGTACGCAGCTGCACCACCAGCTCGGAGAGGAGGCCAGCGTCGTCCGTACCGCGGAAGTGGTGCTTCTTGTCCCCAAGGACATCCTCGCGGACACCCTTGGCCCATTGGCGGTGTAGACGCGCTTTGTAGATGTCGTCAACCAGCTTGCTCTGCTCCTGTAAGTACTTCCTGGTCGCCACGTCTGCTTCCTCGTTGGAAGTCGGAGCGGGGTTCGGAACAGTTGGCGTACGCACCGTCGGACTGTTCCGAACCCCGTCTAATAGCCTCAGTGAGGCGTCGATGTCACTGTCCCTGTCCAGGGACTTCTTCGCTCGGGTCAACATACCCATACTCTAACGGGATTGGACTTATAATCCTTCACCCGGTCTGCTCAACTCCTGAATTATTGGTCCAGTACGCACGCTTTGACGAACATCTGTCGCGATGAGTGAGAGTGGATTCGCCACGTACTAATGTGAAATTTATTTTAGTTATGTTTGTCAGGCATAACTTAGGATCACAACTCCGTCTACCTCAGTCGATGTCTCCGGTAGCTTCGGATGACTGGCCACGAATCCGATGACTAACCACGGTCTTGGCAAAGGTAGCATTTAGCAGTTTTTATTTATCCACAGATATGATATCTCGCATGTGTGCGTATCTGTGCAAGGGTATGATTTTGTACAAGGCTCACTACACCTTTAGCAAGGAAGGATCAATTTCCCGCTTCTATGCAACATAATGATAAAACATTAAGAGCAAGGCATATAGATGATCGACATGTATTAGTATATATTACAAGAAGTAAGGGCATCAGGCTTAATATAATGTCGAGCCTTCATAGGCAGCTATCATGTCTGCTGCATTGGTCAGCTCTGTGGCTTTGACCCAGGTGTCATGCTCAGGGCCGTAGCCTGCATATCGCACTAAGTAGTACTTGACACCTCTAGTGATCTTATCTGAGAGTATATGTGATATCTCAAACAGTGGTTGCCCTTCTTCGGTGATCATCTGTGGCAGAGGCAAAGGTGCTTGGATCGAGTCGTTATACAGCTCTATTCTGGATACTTAGGTGGTGTCATTTTCACCTTTGGAACCAAAGTGGGTGGAGCTGGTGCTGGAACAGAATCATCGTCAGGATCTGTAAAGACTATTGGAGCATTGTCTTCTGTATACTCATTTTCTGGTTCCTTCGGTTCATTCTGAGGATCCCTATATCTGCTCATATCGGGCCTCATACGACTGATATTGTCGAAGTATCCTATCTGGTCGAATCTGGTCTGAGTATTGTCATAACCAGCGATCCACTTGGGAACCTTGAACTGACTGTATGAATCATAGGAGCCTAAGATGTCAAAGAACCATGTTGCTGGATCTGGATTGATGGCTGGGATTTCTGGTTCTTCCTCTTCGAATACCACCATCTAAGAAACAAAACACAACACAAAAGATGCCTTCAGCTAACTGAGTGTGTGTGTGGTATATATATAGTATATATATCTATGTTATATACATATAGTATATCTGTATGTTTCTGTACATGTAGTATATTTGTACATTATAATGAGGTAATTATGTATATATATCCACCTTCTTCCCCCCTCAAGGAAGTGTGAACATAAGGCAGTTGTCAGTTGCCCTTATACCTCATATATAGCATGCAGTCCTTATAGGAAACAGCTGTTACAGTTTTAGGGTTACAGCCCTACAGTCTTTGGGTTGTAGCCCTGCAGTTTTTGGGTTGTTGCCCTGCAGTTTTTGGGTTGCTGCCCGAAATATTGTCATGTCTGTGTTGATTTCAGCATGACAAATATGCCAAACACGAAGTGTTTCCTATTTTATAGGTGGCATTTAGGGTATGTTACGTTACAGTGACCCATATCCCCCACAGTGATGTTAGGGTGTTACTTGGCATCAGTAACCCTAAAATAGGTTAAATTAAAGCAGTATAAACATTTTGCAAAGATATTTAAGCAAAACTGCATTCAATTTTTCACTGTGTGTCACGTGGTTTTTTAGAGGTACGTTACACCCCTGACACACACACGTGATTTTAAGGGTGTTACAGGGTGTTACAAGTGCTGCATAAATCAGGGAATATTTGTTGATAGCTGAATAATCAGATCAGCAAAAAAAAATCAACCCGATTTTTTCATTTTGAAATCATGCGTGGAGCATTTTTACGCATTTCGTTACAGCCAATATGTACACCCATATATGTTACACACCTAATATCTAGGGTGTTACACGAGATATGACCATGGTCATTATGTTTTTCTGATACCTTAATAGGTATAAAATCATAATATCAAATAAAATGGGGTCGAAATTTCAATTTTGAAACTTATCGCCAACGATTGTCACCCATTTTGCCCATTTTTTGGTCATTTATTATATTACCACAGTAATATATCTCAATGTGTGTGGAAGCTGCAAGGTACAGAAGTACTGCAACTTACTTCACTTTTGCACATGATAATTTTCATGGCATAATAGTGAATATCTCTAATTGTCAACATCTGTGGTTGATCATAAATATGGGTTTTACTGATTTGAAACCCATGGAAGTTGATGCACTTCCTGATGATTTTTAGGTGTACCAATTGTAAGCGGATTAACCACTTAAGTGATAACTTATCAACCTATGATATGTTTGAGCATATGGCTGTGCACTAAGAGCATATCAAAATGATATCTCTAGATTCCAAACATATCAGGACACAGCTTGATAATAATCTAAGCAGTTTAACACAGCACGATGTGTGTGTGTGTGTGTGTCCACAACAACCTATGTCAGTCAGTTCAATATATATCTGATCTGAGTAGGTACATGCTTTCTGTGCTGATCATTACTGAATCAATTGTCACAGTGCATTGAGGTTGTTGTTCTTGCTCCAGCGATGATATGTGGGACGAATGGACAATGCTCAGCAGTGACCAGCTGCTTGTTTGAGCATTGTATAATGCTTTCGGGTATGGAGATATCTCCATCCAGCCCTACAGCATGTTAGTTGATTCTGTCCCATATCTATCGCCATCACTTGACATCCAGCTGCTATCGTGATCAAGCTGGATGGTATCTATGTTATCATGCACATAGTGGACATTATAGTTGATCATTTCACTTACTGAGTCAGTGAATGTCATTATACATAATAATGCCAGTGGTGTGTGCATTGTGGAGGTACTTGCTGATAAGTACATGTAGGTGTGTGTGTGTGGAACTTTACTACACACTTGTATACAATGGTATTACAATGTACCAAGATAATTCATCATGCAGGATGATTTTGTATACCAAGTACTAATAATCCAACATGATATATATATCAGATTTAGTATTTATTGTAATCCGGCATACTCTCATTTATGATAATGAGTTGCTTGATTTATTTTACATGCAGTTCCGGTGAGCATTCCGTCCAGTAATCCACCATAGAACGTTCATGCTCTTCCCAAATCCTACGTCGGAGCATGACGAGCTAATTATGGTGTTAAGATTACCTTCAGGCACCTTACACTGACATGATTCCAATATAGCTAACATGCACTGCAATATGCCTTGTGCAATGTACTATGTATTGTAATGAGATACTATTATTCCAGTTGTTATCATGATCAAACTGGTAATATGTATTACAGCTGATAGCGTGGTCAAGCTGTATTAGTGATGCATGCACAATTCACAGTGTTGCAGTCACTCAATATATAGTGTATATGTAGTGTAATGCATATATGCTGCATGCACTCATTATATACTGTATGTTGGTGTATACTGCAAGTGAAGTATATGTGCATGTGTGTGTGTGTGTGTGTGTTGCAATCATTGCAATCTCCGCACACTCTAATCTTGCACACATTACTATATTGCTGCTAAGTATTCATGATCTGTCATGTAGATGTATACAGCATTCATGCAGTTCAAACTCTTGATTGCAAGTAAGTATACAAATTCTGACAGTGAATAATTTGCAATATCTCAGCGGTCATCAAAGTATTGTGTGGCATGCTGCAAAATGGTCATCATGCGTCCATTCATGAGTATCCCTGCAAGTATACACGTATTTTGCAGAGGATATTGCGACGCGCGCATATGATGCGCAGATGATTATCGCAACTATATTGACATCGTCATCATAAAACTGCAAGATGATTGTCGTGCGCTGCAAGTGATTTATTGCAATCGCGCGCGCTGTTGATGAAGAGCACATATTGTCGCCATATACTTAGCACATGATACGAGTGCTAACTTGCGCGCGGATCATGATTCCGCTGATGTTTTCCGTGCCCGCATCTCATGCTGCTTATTTCTTACAGATGCGAATCATTCCTGCGCATACATATGATTGCCGCGCATACTTCTCGCTGCGAATCATTCCTGCGCGTACATATGATTGCCGCGCATACTTCTCGCTGCGAATCGCTTTTGCGCGCATATGTGATCGCCGTTCATACATTTCTTACAGCTGCGAATCGCTTCTGCGCGCATATGTGATCACAGAGCATTTGTATGCCGCATGCACACCTTTTCGCGCAGTGTATACGACGCTCAGCTGTTATGTACGATTCTGCGAATGCGACGATTATCCTCGCGCTCTTATTCGCTTCTGCAGCGGTCAGATATATGCAGTATATCAAATATTCGTGCTTATTCGATTGCGTCGCCAGATATGCTTTGCGCTCCGCAACCTGTAAACACACAATTATTGATATCTACGCGCTGCACTCACACTTGAGTTCTCGTTTCTCGCCTTAACGATTCGATCGAATACCAATGATAAGGTTGCTATCGCGAGCCTTCAGAAATATATGATATAATAGATAGTGCAAGTGTTTATTGAACAGTAAACACACGCACAGCTTATGAGCGGATGATGAGTGCAGACTTCGTCAGAAGATACTGCTCTAGCACAACGCTAGCTCATCTATACCGAATGCCTCCCATCTCACAGATGGTACCGCTATTGGGTTGTGAACCCGAGGCATTGGTTGAACGACTGGTATCGGCAGAACGAATGATGCGTTCGCCCTATGATACCCGCATGCTTGTTCCGCACATGCTAGAAGCGAAGATGGTTTCTTCTCCGAACCGTTCGGTACTTCAAGATAGTATCTTGCTTCGCCATCTTCGAGTCCGACTTACGGCCTCTTGATGACAGGTGACATTCAAGTCTTTCCTTGAATAAATGACAGATGATGTGACTTATCATCTCGATGACATGTACAGTCATAGTCGACCGTACTGACGACTGTCTGTCATTATAATATATGACATGACTCGACATGACATGACATGGTATGCCATGTCTGACAGGTATGACAGGTATGACATGTATGGCATGTATGGCATATGTGTCATCGGTCATAACCCTGACACTTACTCAGCCGGCTCTGCACTTGGCATGCTCTGACCCCGACGAGGTACCCGAGGACCCCGACGACGACGCCGCCCTTCATGGCTTCACTGAGGAGGAGTTCGATTGGCCGGCTTTCCGAGAGACTCCGTGGATCCCTTCGATCGTCACCAGCGCCAACACCCAAAAGACCTTAGAGCGGAACTAGCCCGCCTAGCCTGTTTGAATGTCTCTGAAATGCCTAGGCAGCGCCCATGCACGGATGTGCTCCTAGCTGGGTTGGAAAAGGCCCCCTCGACCTGGACATTACATTGACATTGGGTTAGGGGTTAGGGTTTCCTTGCTCTTGCATGGCCACTCACACCTTCGGGGTGAGGTGGTGTCACGGGGAAGCTGAAATCCCCCCCCCCTGTATGGGGGTCCAGCTTCTCCTAGCTAGTATCACCCCTTGCTGCATGTGTCATTGGTCGTGTGTCACCGTCTGACACCGACTTGCTAGAAAGCTACTGCCGTAATCTTTCTATCAGTTCTGCTATCACCGGTTTCCCCAGCACTGCTTTCTGTGTTCCTGTTGCAGTGAAAAAGCTATATATATTCACACAAATATATATCTATTTTCACCTGTTTCATCAATAAACTCAGATAAATTCGTCATCGTTGTCCTTATGGGAGCAGCACTCATTCATTGTTACGACCCTTTCGGATCTCTGTGTCACAGTATCCAAGTCTTCGGTCTTCCTCCTCACACACCCCAGCACAATAATTCCTGCAGTACCGCACCAACCGGCGCGGGTTTTCCCTGGAGGACGTATCGGAGGCGTACAGTAGGGGGTAACCGTATCCATAGCTGATCGTAGGGATCGGGACAATGTAGAGCGTTCTTCGTGACGAATCAACATATGACGCATGTTATGACGAACGGAATCGCACCGAACATAGACGAATACGCAGTCGCAGCTGGAGTGCCCTTGCTGGAGCGAGAGACGTCGATTGAGATCTATCATGCTCAATTTTTATCGTCGTAATTGTTTGTCAACTGTTGGGTTATATCTTCGATTATTTCTTAAATCGAACGAAGGGGGAATCAAACCCACCATCCACAAATTTCCGGCTATGTTGTGCTATCATTGCACCATTCGTTCTATATAAACTCAGCTAAATCTGTCATCGCTGTCCTTATGGGAGCAGCACTCATTCATTGTTACGACCCTTTCGGATCTCTGTGTCACAGTATCCAAGTCTTCGGTCTTCCTCCTCACACACCCCAGCACAATAATTCCTGCAGTACCGCACCAACCGGCGCGGGTTTTCCCTGGAGGACGTATCGGAGGCGCACAGTAGGGGGTAACCGTATCCATAGCTGATCGTAGGGATCGGGACAATGTAGAGCGTTCTTCGTGACGAATCAACATATGACGCATGTTATGACGAACGGAATCGCACCGAACATAGACGAATACGCAGTCGCAGCTGGAGTGCCCTTGCTGGAGCGAGAGACGTCGATTGAGATCTATCATGCTCAATTTTTTATCGTCGTAATTGTTTGTCAACTGTTGGGTTATATCTTCGATTATTTCTTAAATCGAACGAAGGGGGAATCAAACCCACCATCCACAAATTTCCGGCTATGTTGTGCTATCATTGCACCATTCGTTCTATATAAACTCAGATAAATTCGTCATCGCTGTCCTTATGGGAGCAGCACTCATTCATTGTTACGACCCTTTCGGATCTCTGTGTCACAGTATCCAAGTCTTCGGTCTTCCTCCTCACACACCCCAGCACAATAATTCCTGCAGTACCGCACCAACCGGCGCGGGTTTTCCCTGGAGGACGTATCGGAGGCGCACAGTAGGGGGTAACCGTATCCATAGCTGATCGTAGGGATCGGGACAATGTAGAGCGTTCTTCGTGACGAATCAACATATGACGCATGTTATGACGAACGGAATCGCACCGAACATAGACGAATACGCAGTCGCAGCTGGAGTGCCCTTGCTGGAGCGAGAGACGTCGATTGAGATCTATCATGCTCAATTTTTATCGTCGTAATTGTTTGTCAACTGTTGGGTTATATCTTCGATTATTTCTTAAATCGAACGAAGGGGGAATCAAACCCACCATCCACAAATTTCCGGCTATGTTGTGCTATCATTGCACCATTCGTTCTATATAAACTCAGATAAATTCGTCATCGCTGTCCTTATGGGAGCAGCACTCATTCATTGTTACGACCCTTTCGGATCTCTGTGTCACAGTATCCAAGTCTTCGGTCTTCCTCCTCACACACCCCAGCACAATAATTCCTGCAGTACCGCACCAACCGGCGCGGGTTTTCCCTGGAGGACGTATCGGAGGCGTACAGTAGGGGGTAATGTAACCGTATCCATAGCTGATCGTAGGGATCGGGACAATGTAGAGCGTTCTTCGTGACGAATCAATATATGACGCATGTTATGACGAACGGAATCGCACCGAACATAACAGATGGTCCTGCAAAGGCAAATGAATGACAGGAGTTATGCGTCTGAAACTCGAGATCACGACGACATTATGACCGCACAGAGGTCACCTATAGAAGTGTAGCTAGCATTACGAAGTACAATCGAGGTCTTACTGACAACACCTTCGACTAGACGTGAAGAATTACAATCGCTGACCGTCTACACGGATGTGCCCGACAAGTGCGAAATCTATATAATATGGGACCTAAGAGAGTGAGAGGTCTTAGTTCTTAGGTCCCATAAGGGAGTGGCGAGCATAGCACAGTTCCAGATGCTGTGATGATATGCGGGCTTCCCAAAGTCGAGATTGTTCAAAGCGAACGCGTGCCGCTGCAGCCTATCTTCAACTTAGAGATTTCGCACTTGTCGGGCACATCCGTGTAGACGGTCAGCGATTGTAATTCTTCACGTCTAGTCGAAGGTGTTGTCAGTAAGACCTCGATTGTGCTTCGTAATGCTAGCAACACTTCTATAGGTGACCTCTGTGCCGCATCTGAAAAGGAGAAAGTGGCCGTGGGCTGTCATCAGGTGGGTGGCTCTCAGAATGGTAGGAGGTGGCAGGGGTGGCACGATGGTGAGCGAAAGCAAGAAATGAAGGCTGTGTAAGAGGTATTGAGCTTTATTTATACCTTAGTCGGAGTCGGAGGACAGCAACTCTGGGATTTCGGTATCATCGGTATCCTGCCAGAACTCGCAACTCGCGCGGTCGACACATATGTATCGATGTGGGTAAGTCACTCGCATAACAAGTGAATCTGACCTTCCGCAATCATCGCAACAGGGCCGGTCGTATTCACGATCATAGACGAATTCGTTACCATCAGCGTCATAGTCAAGGAGGTTGCGAAACCAACCGTTGCACCAGGCCCAATGGTGATCATATAACCATCGTCGGTGGAGTTCGTTAAAACTGCGATACAAATTCATACCGGAAATCCAGCTAGTCCGATTAAAGTAGGACGCCTCATTGACTCTCAAGCCGCCGACGTCGTCGTTCACAATTCTCCGAGGATGAAAAAAAAACCGCGCAAGTGTCACAGGAAACACAATGATTTCTGAGGTAAATGTGCCAGGGATATCGGGGCATGTAATGCGTACTCGTGTTTCAAGGGCCCACAGAAATCGTTCTTCTACCCATGCGTGCAAAAAGCATTCCTCGCGGGAACGGCGTCTTTCCCGGATGGCGGGAAGCACAAAACGGAAAAGGACAATGTAGTAGTCTGGCATCTGGGTGTGTCGCTCACTGGTAGGAGGTGGGGTCTATCGTGAGCGAAAGCGAGAAATGAATGCTGATGAAGATATAGGCAGGCTTTATTGCTGTGAGTCTGCTGTTGCCTCGGGCTTGCCTTTCACGGAGTAATGTGGTTACGTATTTTTGCACCGCGAGCTTCCCTTTCAGCTCCCTGCTGTCCGAGTCCCCATCCGGTATCATGGGCTTGACTTTTATTGTCTCGTAGTTATCCCACGCTTCCATGAGAGTCCCTGTGGTGCAGGCCTGCTTGGCTGCTTCGTCGGCTTTTTCGTTTCCCGCAATTCCTGTGTGGGCCTTGACTTTTAGTATTGAAACTGTGTGCCCCGCTGCTACCAATGCCTCAATGTTGACCAGTATGGCATATAGGAGGTCCCTTTGCCGGTGGTGTTCCATGCTGTGGGGTTTCGTTCTCATACTCTCCAGTTGTCTAATAGAGTTGGCACTATCTGTGCAAATGGTGAGTCCTTGGCCACTTGCCGGAGGCGGGAGCGTCACTGCTTTTTGTATGGCAAGAAGCTCAGCTCTATTCACCTCTTGGTCTTCCCCCTCCCACCGAATCATGTGGGCCTTCCCATCCCCGGGCCTGGGGTCCCATACCGCGGCACCCGAGGCCCACTCTTTGCCCCCTTCTTCAGTTTCGATTTCTCTTTTGCTCCCGTCTGTGTATAGGTACGAGGTTGCCTCGTGTGCCCTTCGAGGGGGGGGGTACGTCAGTTGGGCTAGGGTGTCACTCGGGGCTTGGTTCCTGGGGTCCTCTGTTCGGTCCCTCGTCAGTTCCCATCTCCTTCCTTGGGCTCCCGGTTCGTGTTCGGGCCAGAAGTCAGTGGGGTACCTGACAATTTTTGACCTTGCTACCTTATCCCATATCGTTTGAGCGTCAGCCTGCCTTGTAAGCCTGGTGTGTAGGGTGTTGGCTTCCACGACCTGTTGCACGGTGGGGGGGTGTATGTCCCATTTGCCTCCCCTGCTTCCGGGGAGGTGTTCCCACTTGGCTGGTCCTTCTTCCACGTGGAGGTGGCTGTCCTCCCACCAGGTTTCTACCGTTGCCTGCACGTTGTAGCACTGGGGGCAGAGGTCGTTCCGTAGGTGTGGCCCTGCGTTACACATTCTTCCCATTGCATTTGTCATGTCTTTCGTCTTGACTTCCGGGAGTTCGTACCTTTGCCACGGTCTTGTGTCCACCACACAGTCCACTCTGGGGTTGCACACTTTCTGGTGCGGTTCGTTTGCGTCGTGCAGGTTCGCCTCCCTCATTGGTTGTCTGATTGCTGTGGTCGTGCGGACCTTGCTTTGCGGGCAGGTTGTGAGTGCTCTGCTTATGTAATCCGCAGCAGCGTCTGGGTCTTCGCAGTGTGCCTGCCACCCCGCTTTGTTGGCAACAATTAGTACCCTGAGGTTCCAGTTGCACTGTTTCGCCTGTTGGTGGGTGGCACCCATCCAGTGGTCTGGGGGCAGAAATGTGAATTTGCCTTGTGGTATTTCAAACAGTTCGTGCACAAGGTGCCCTGCATGCGAGTTGTACAGTTTCCTGTATGGGGTCTTCTCGTATGTCGGGTACACTCCGACCCCGAACACTGGGTCTTGGGTGGTGGTGGCCGCAATGGCAAAGTCCAGTGCCTTTTTGAGGTCCTGTGGTGTGTATTCCGGGTTGAACTGGTAGGCCCCGAGCTTCATCCAGTTCGTTGCCCAGGCTGAGCCTCTAGCTCCGAACACTTTGTCTCTGTCATACTTGGCGTAGTAAGTCGTGGTGTTGTGGTGAACATTGAGGGGTGAGGCAAATAGTTCAGTGGTAATTCCGAATGCCTGTTGTAGTGCCCGTTGCATCTGTGCAGGGAATGTCCAGTGGTTTTGTAGGTTCTTTTTTCGTTCCTCCTTTTCTTCTTTGCTTGAGTATCTAATGAGTAGGTGCCCTATCTCCTCCTCGAACGTGGAGACCTGAATCTTATGGTCTTCCCACATTTCAGTGCGTAGTGTGCGTTGGTGTGGGGTTTGGTGGTCTGTGGTACCCACAGCCTGGGTGTACCTTTCGTGTAATCTGAGGAGCTTTTCTTTCGTGAGGGTGCCTATGTATTTTCCATTTCTGTGGTAACTGTGGGCTAGCTCCCCTTCCAGCCGTAGTTGGCAGTGGTGCTCCCTATCGTCCACAATGTCCTGCTCCGGGTTGGTTTCCGTCGGGTCTAGGGTAAGGTTTCCCGCATGTAGTGAGGGCCAGGCTTCCCCCAGGTGCGGTCTTCCAGCCAGTATTTCTCTGAGGCCTGTGGGGTGGGTCACCTGGGAGCCCCTTGTACGTAGCCTTCTTTTCAGGGTTGGGAAGGTGGTCGCGCTCTGGCCTCTTTTCTTGGCGAGTTTTAGGTAGTCAGTTATGGTTTCCCTCGTGCTCCATGAGTAGGAGTCATTCCCCTCCGGGTGCCTCCACTGGGTTCTATACTGCGTCACCAGGGAGTGGGGGTCAGTCGGGTCAACGAGTAGGGTCCTCATTGCCACAATCTCTTTTGGCTTGTCTATGGTTTGGCCCTTTTCAAAGCCTATTTCAATTTTCTCAACCATGGGGTCTATTTCGTCTATCCACTTAGTTTGTGGGCATGTGCGGAGGTCTTGTGGTTCCTCCCCATCCCGCTCCTGTTCTGGGCTGGCAATCTCCGTCTCGTTTATCCTTGTAAGTGGGTGCAGGGAGAGCTGCCTGCGAATCTCCTCTCTGGGGACCATTCTCGCCTCCCATTCCGTCATTTTGGCCTGCAGTTCCTCCGGGTGGAGGCGAGGGAGGTTGGTTTTCATCGTGTGGGGGTCCAGTGGTCCCTCCGAGGGCATGCTCCTGTACTGTTGCTTGAGGCGCCTGTTGCTGTGGCTGTCGTAGAAGTCCCCCGGCTTCGCTATGTCCCTAGGCTGGGCCTCACACAAGTACGGGTACAGGTGTGCCAGGCCTTTTGCTATGGCACAGCGGTCGGCTTTGAGGGCTGCATCTGTGCATTGCTCCCTGACGTTCGTTTGGCTAATCGCGTGTTGGCCATCTCGAGTGGTAAGGAGTACTAGGTCCGGGAAGTGCGCGAACAGTTTGAGGCACGTCGTGAAATTTATTGCGGTCGGTGTGTCCTTGGGTACTGTGAGTCTGGCTGTTTGGTCTGTGCACACCGCCTGCCATCCCGGGGGTGCTGGCAGGTCCCCATCCATTATTTTGCCCGCTATTGTTTTTCTTGTGGTTCCTTCCATCTCTTTGTCAGACTTTCTTCTGGTCGCCCCCTTTAGTTGTTCCATTATCTTCGGTATTGGGGTTTGTAGCTGTTCAAGCATCCCCTCCGTTCCCTGGGGCGTAATATTGTACCTGAGCAGGGCATTGAGTTTCCTTAGTGTGTTGTGTTTTGTTTGGTGCCCCCCCCAGAGTTTGTCTAGGTCTGTGCAGTTCCTGCGCATTGTGCAGTGGTACTCCACTAGTCCTCTGGTGGACCTGCTGACGTGGGACATCCTGAGCCGTGACCTCAGGTTTATTTGTCTCCACGCCGGGCCCCGTATAGCTCCTCTATCTTCTTCACTGTGCATGGCCTCCAGCAGTCCGCTCCAAATCGACTGGGCGTAGACCGCCTGGAGTGGCACCATGCCCAGGCCGTATTGTTCTTTTTCCTGCGTGGTAAAAATGTTTGGTGTTCCGTTGCGGGGTAGGCCCTGTATGTTCTTTATGGCCCCGCCTATTATTTTGTCGAAGTCATCTATTTCGCCTGCCGTATAGAGTCCCAGGTGCAGTCCATACCTGAACTTCCCCAGTATCGCAGAGTGGAAAGAGTATTCTTTTTGGTCCGGCGTTAGCGGGGAGCGCAGTAGGGCTTGTATTCTGTGGTTCATTTCTTCCTTGGCCGCTTCTTTCTCCCTGTCCCACTTGCCGGTGAATGCCAACAGTACCCCCAGGTATTTGTATGTGTCTTCCGGCTTGAGTATTTTGAAGTGGCTTAGTTTGCCGTCCACCCCCGGCATTTTGAGGTCCTTTTGGAGTTGCTCGGGTATGGAAACCCCATTTTTTATACCCGTTATGGCTGACTTGGTGAGGTTAATTTTGAGTTCGCTCCACTGTGAGAATGCCTGTAGTTTGTGCAGCTGGGCTCTCATGTGGAAAATCGTGGGGTATAGTATGAGCAGGTCATCGACGAATGCTCCTGCTGTTGTTCTGAGAGGCCCCAATCTTTCCTGTTCCGCTGCGTACTTGTGTTGGTATCCATGGTCCCCCACCTCTAGCCATCTTAATAGCGGCTCCTGGTATATTATGAAGAGGAGGGGGCTCATGCTGTCCCCCTGGAGGAGTCCTCTCTGCACCTGTACCGTTTTGTAGGAGGTTTCCCCACCTACCCTGGTGTACATGGACATGGTGTCGTGGCTTTGTGTGCCCAGGACATCTCGCACCACTTGTGTGAGTTCGTCAGGTATTCCAAGGTATTGCATCGTGTGTAGCAGTTTGCTGTGGTCCACCGAGCCGTACGCATTTTCGAAGTCCACGTACAGACCATGCAGTTCCCGTCCTGAGACATTTGCGTCCTCTATCGCATTGGTTACCCTGGTGAGTTGCCGGAGTGTGTTCCTTTTTTCCCTTGAGCCTTCTTGCGCCTATGACGAGAACAATGAGACATGTTGTTATCTACATATTAATAACTCGTTACCAATATTCCGGATTTGTTAAAAATACCGTACTCATTGAGACACTTTTACATCGATGGATAGCTAGCATTTGGAATAGATATAATAATGGTTTCCTATGGCAACCCAACACATGCTAGTTGCAACAGACTATTGGGGATAGGTGAACCAGTATGCATGTTTTTAGACGGTGTTTTTCTGTTACTATTCTCGGTTTATAGACGACGGGTGACCTGCCACGTCATCATAACGCGCAGTATAATGCAGACACGTGGCAGCCACGTAGGTTGCGGTATGCGTTTATGCGGTACGGTATGCCTTCATTATGCGGTTTGCCATTGTGGTTCGAGTGATCATCGAGCAATCAACGGAGAGAGATATCTTTTTTGGATTGGGTGTGTTCATAAACACAAGCCCCGCGTCAAAAAACGCGGCTATACAACTATCATCACACGGGTATTGTTGCATGAACGGTGTATATTCGTTTAATTACAAGTAGAATGTTTGCTAGTGTTAGTAGTGTTACAATATATATATATGTCGCAAAAGCCATAAGTCAGCTGGTCGTACAACATATCATAGCGTTACTATTACATTGCAAAGTACGTAAGTTGCTACCAGGCAAGCGATCTCGAATTAGTTAATTCCACGCCTTTCAGACGCCGGAAAGTAATGGTCTACTAATCTATCAGCTCCCAGTATACTCCGTCTTCGTCGTCCATTGCTTCCTCGCACATGAATATTTCGTAAGAACAACGCATACACGCGAAATGTTCGGTATGCTCATTTATCGCAACAAGATGCGAACCAGCATTAAACCATATGCGAACGTTTGCAGGAAGGTCACAATAATCGCATTTCATGACGAGTTTGCCTGAGCGTGGTCAGTTGTTAGTTGCTAGTGTCAAGCTGGGGTGGCACGATGGTGAGCGTAAGCAGCAAATGAAGGCTAAGTAAGAGGTATTGAGCTTTTATACCTGCTCAACTAAGGCAATCGCAACTGATACAGTACTCGTCGAAAGGTGTCGTTTCGTCATTCTGGTACCAACAGACCAATAGGCGTACAACGTCGACTGGAATAACCATTAATCGCGGAGTCATCCACGCTTCACCCCGTGCATATTCAGCGCGATCGGGATAGCGTTCCGGCTCTACCAATTCAAAAAACAGATAAAACCGAGTTCGTCGGGTAAAGCGCCACATAGCCCATATCAGATCATGCCTGTGAGGCATCGGCGGGCGGCGGAAAGGGCGGTTTGCCATCGTTCTCAAAGTCCACTGGTGCAAATTGCATTCGGGGCATGGTCGGTGCTCCATCTCATGGCGATTAATGGCATCTACATCGATACTGGCACGATTCCGATGCACACCAAACCTTAACACTGAAGGCATCACGAGTTTGTAGAGGCGCGTCGCTCACTCTCTGGTAGGAGGTGGCAGGGGTGGCACGATGGTGAGCGTAAGCAGCAAATGAAGGCTAAGTAAGATGAATTGAGCTTTTATACCTTAGTCGGAGTCGGAGTCGGACAGCAACTGTGGGACTTCGGTATCCTGCCAGAACTCGCAATCCGCGCCAATCTTGGGCCAACATTTGTCCGCGCCAATCTTATCTTGGCCAATCTTATCTTGGCCAATCTTATCTTGGCCAATCTTGTGATTGTTGGTTTCATCCTATTGGTTTGCGGCATTTACCTTGAGAGGCCCAAGCCCTCCTTGGCAATATTTAAATCGCTTGAGGCCTTTAGGAGGATCATTTTCCATTTCTTCCTGGAAGACACACCGCTTCATCTTTGCATTATCAAGAATGGCGGATACTCATTACGTCCTGTTTGGGATTGTTCTTCCTTACATTCGGAAAATGCGTCAATTGCGTGAGGAATACTTTGTGCAGGCATGGGTCGAAGAACGTTTTTTGTGGGCGTTGGAAGAACAAGTTTTGACGTTTTCGGGCATGTTTGGTGATGTTTGGATGCCTGTAACTTTGGCTCACTATTTCTATGAATTACGTGATCTGCTCGAAGTCGATTGGGGGGATGTTCGTGATTGGGGAAATTTCTTGCAGATATTCCCTACCTCCAACTTTGAAGCCCCATATTACGACGATGAAGGGTTCCATTGGCAAGGACCTGGCATGTCAAACAACTTCAGATTCCGGCTAGACTACATCGATTTCGACGACTTCAAAAAACGATGGCTTCGTGAATATCATTGGGCCTGGTACAACGGCTTTTACAACGAGCATGCAGATCCTCAATGGATCTACCCGTCGCGGTACGAGTTGTCTATGAGGCCTGCCTGCAGTCGATGCCGACGCGTTGATATGGATCTTACCCGTATTGGCGACGGGTACATCTGCACTGACCTTGTCGACTGTCGGCGGATGACTCGTCTTGATTTGAATTGATGGTCGAATCTCAATCGGTGGCTTTAGCCACCACCCATCTATTCTAGAAAACAATTCTTCTCGATGCGGGCAACAAAAATATCATAAGTCACGTGTATGGTACAAGCAATGGTATAAGAACCCCGATCTTCACATTTTTTATAATCATTGTATGTTACATTATTACATTATTACATTATTACATTATTCAAGAACTGTGCTTTGAGAACCGCAATCATGGCAACAAGCCCAGGTGTATAAGCGAGCATAAAATATATTGTCATCTCCATCATAGGTAACTTGATTGCGAAATCAGCCGTTGCACCAGGCCATGATCGCTTGCAACGACACGGAAACTTAGGTCCCATATTATATAGATTTCGCACTTGTCGGGCACATCCGTGTAGACGGTCAGCGATTGTAATTCTTCACGTCTAGTCGAAGGTGTTGTCAGTAAGACCTCGATTGTGCTTCGTAATGCTAGCTACACTTCTATAGGTGACCTCTGTGCCGCATCTGAAAAGGAGAAAGTGGCCGTGGGCTGTCATCAGACGGGTGGCTCTCAGAATGGTAGGAGGTGGCCGGGGTGGCACGATGGTGAGCGAAAGCAAGAAATGAAGGCTGTGTAAGAGGTATTGAGCTTTATGTATACCTTAGTCGGAGTCGGAGGACAGCAACTCTGGGATTTCGGTATCATCGGTATCCTGCCAGAACTCGCAACTCGCGCGGTCGACACATATGTATCGATGTGGGTAAGTCACTCGCATAACAAGTGAATCTGACCTTCCGCAATCAGCGCAACAGGGCCGGTCGTATTCACGATCATAGACGAATTCGTTACCATCAGCGTCATAGTCAAGGAGGTTGCGAAACCAACCGTTGCACCAGGCCCAATGGTGATCATATAACCACCGTCGGTGGAGTTCGTTAAAACTGCGATACAAATTCATACCGGAAATCCAGCTAGTCCGATTAAAGTAGGACGCCTCATTGACTCTCAAGCCGCCGACGTCGTCGTTCACAATTCTCCGAGGATGAAAAAAAAACCGCGCAAGTGTCACAGGAAACACAATGATTTCTGAGGTAAATGTGCCAGGGATATCGGGGCATGTAATGCGTACTCGTGTTTCAAGGGCCCACAGAAATCGTTCTTCTACCCATGCGTGCAAAAAGCATTCCTCGCGGGAACGGCGTCTTTCCCGGATGGCGGGAAGCACAAAACGGAAAAGGACAATGTAGTAGTCTGGCATCTGGGTGTGTCGCTCACTGGTAGGAGGTGGGGTCTATCGTGAGCGAAAGCGAGAAATGAATGCTGATGAAGATATAGGCAGGCTTTATAATGCGTGACATTTTACAAACCAACGTAAGACATGTTACATAAAAAGTACAAATCTCACCCTACTATTGTCAAAAGGTCATCTCACAATGACACAACCTCGTTGCATATCGAAGTCTATGTGTTATTCTTATTGTTATTATTCTACGTGTGCCTCTTCAAAGTAGCCAATGCACCGCGATGTGTGTGCGAGGAGCTTGGTGTCATCATCTGCGGGCACACAGAATTCACAGGTGGATAAGAATTTGTGGCCAGGATGATAGCAAGGCAATCCTGCTCAAGAAAGACATATACCTGGCCATCATTCGAGATCGAGATAATCGAGCATATGCTTAGGATATGGCGGCCAAAGCGTGCTTAACATATGGCGGCCAAAGCGTGTCAGACGAAACCAAGGACGGATTGGTTCTAACTCCAAGGCTCGACGCCACACGGGGTCGTGCCTCTCATCAAAATGTTTATGCCACATAGGCCTGTTATACTTCCTCATACACTCTGGGCATTCGCCGTTTTTGATTCTAGCAATTGCATCGCTATGTGCTTGCCTTCTCCTATCGTGCCTCGCACGGATGAAAGGCAGAACAATATCAAACAATACACGTTTCGGATCAACCGTCAGTTTCATTCGCTGTGCGTCCATGTTCTTGAAATGTTGGTAGGAGGTGGGTGGATGGTGAGCGTAAGCAAAAAATGAATAGGGATGCATAACACGCCGAAACACATACCTGGCCATCCATCTTTACTGGCTTCTATGGTGTCATCATCTGCGGGCACACAGAATTCACAGGTGGATAAGAATTTGTGGCTAGGATGATAGCAAGGCAATCCTGCTCAAGAAAGAAAGAAACAAAGAAACAAAGAAACATATACCTGGTCATCAATCGAGATTGTCGGGGTGAAAATTCGGGTGACTCTGCAGTTTTAACAGATGGCGGCCAAGGCGTGTCAGACGAAAACGGGGACGGATTGGTTCTAACTCCAAGGCTCGACGCCACACGGGGTCGTGCCTCTCATGAAAATGTTTATGCCATAAATCGTTCCATCGATTCTTGTCCTCCCAAATAGGCCTGTTATACTTCCTCATACACTCTGGGCATTCGCCGTTTCTCATTCTAGCAACTGAATCCCTTTGCGCTTGCCTTCTCCTATCGTACCTCGCACGGATGAAGGGCAGAACAATAAAAAACAAAACATGTTTCGGATCGACCGTCAGGTTGATTCGCTGAGCGTCCATGTTCTTGGAATGTTGGTAGGAGGTGGGTGGATGGTGAGCGTAAGCAAAAAATGAACAGGGATGCCGTGAAAGCAAGTTTTATATGACCATGCAGACATGTGGTGTTTGTTCCATCCATGTGATACGCGTTCCCAAGGATTCCTTGGGCGTCCGAACAATCTGAGTGCAAGGAAAATGAACTAGGTAAAATGAGTGCAAGGAAATCAAACGTGGTAATACCACGATAGTTCAACATTAGATATTCACAATATATACTATTGTTTTACAACTTCTATATACAAGTTCATCGGACTGATCGAGTTATTCACACATCTGGTCGTCATCATCGGACAAGGACGACAAAGAGGCTTCCTCGTCCGAACTCTCACCCTCTTCAGCCTCCGCGTTCTCTTTATCCTCTTTATCCTCTTTATCCTCTTTATCCTCTAATGGCATGATTGCGTCGCGCAGTAAGAGTTTGGGTGTTCTATGCTCGGGCGGCTCAAAGCTCTTTGACATGTCGCTGGCGATGACTCGTTTGACCAACAAGTCATATTGCTCACCCGGGATCCATCGCTGTGTGCTTGCATTGATCTTTCGGCGCTCCTCTTCCGTGTCCCAGTCCCATGCTACTAATACTTCGCTTGGTGTATACGGCGCCACCTGCTTGGTACGTTGATGCAGCCGGAAACTTTCAGGTTTCGATGCCTTCTCCTTCGAAAGCCGGGAGTCTGCATTCTGGGCCTCCTTTTGGGAGGCGCTCGTGAGCTTAAATGTACCACAAGTCAACCACCGCAAACATTTTTCTCCTGCACCAGAAAGAAGATAAAAGAGATATTAGATTGACATAAAACGTTGTGATGTTAAAAGCAGGTTGCGCGCGCAATCACATCAACAAACATTTCTCACCTTTCTCATTTAGCAGCTGCTCTTGTACCTCACAAAGGTACAGATATCTCGACCATCCTCGGCTCCTTCCCAGAGCGATACGAAACGGGTATTCCGTCCGGGCAGTCTTCTCGGATTCGGGAGCAATCAACACAGCCATGCTACCTTTCTTCATCTTGCTGTAGCTCACATCGTAGTCCGGGTCGTCAGTTTCTCCCAGAATGTATTGCGCAAGATGATCTCGAGCTCGTCTTCTAATGGTATTTTTTGTGCCCCGATGTAGATAGGACGAGGTACTGGGCGCACGTGAACCGCTACGGAGTCCCGAAGGCCCTGCACGTAATCAGCCAGTTGTGCATCCGTGTATCCACGTTCAATATCATTCGTATCAGCCATTGGCTCATCGACAATCAGTACTTCCGCATCTCGCCCGTTCGCGCTCAAAGCACCCGAAGGAACAGGCATCATGGGTCCAGTAACCTCAAAGGGAGCCTCGTGCAGCACCCACAATGTCTTCTCTTTCAGTTCGAACGTTCCTGCCGCAATGTCACGTTGCATTTGAACATACCCTTCAAGAAAAGTATTTGCGCGATTGGCTAGAAATTGAAGCCGCTCCGCCTCCTCGGTGGTTGCGACATCTGCAAAACATAACCCGAGAAACTAAGAAGGCCACTTACATTTGAAATATGACAAATCAAATCGTAATCGCTAGCAGTGCAGTGCTTACCTCGAATGCATAAGCAAAGATTCCTCTTGCATTGAACGACAAGATCCTCGATCTCTTTCAATGGATTGCTCGTAGACTTCCTGGAAGTCGCAAGCTGCTTCGCTTGTTTCCGTGCGCTCAATTCGTTAATGGATTTAGGCTCGACAAAGCATGGTGAGCCCTCGGGCAGGCTGCTCTTAAATACCTTCACCCCACCTTCCTTTGGAAGCCAGACTGGATCGAATGAATAACGTTTCGCCTGCACTAACACGTCGCCTGTGGGGCCAGAAAAAATCTTGAAAGCATGTTGGAAGCTGACATCGCGCACTTCGTTATAGCATCCATGCATCCAGTCCTTGACATCGTGCACCTCATCGATCAGTTGACATTCCGGAACTACTCCATCCTTAAAGCAGTTCCTAGCCACCTCCATCAAATGCTCGATGTCCCAAACGTTCAGCCTCCTCAAAGCCACAGAAAACCTTGAAAACATCTGATCGATATTTTCGTGTGTATGTCCCACGATCAGATAGTTGATCTTCACCTTGCGGAATACCCCACGTTTGACCAGCATGGCACAATAAGCAATTAAGAAGTGGCTCTTATTGCTGCTTACATTGTCCAATTGTAGATACAATACTTCCGGTAACGGATGCCCACCCGATCGTCGATGCTCATGAACTCGTGCTACTGCCCGCTGTATGACGTTCGCAAGATAGTTCGAGTTGTCAGAGTAGTTATGACTGAAATTGAATTCCATAAAACGACCGATGCCTTCGATGAGTATCCCCATGCAGTGGGTATCTATCAATGCCTTATTGTCTTTGACCCAAGAGGGCATTCGACGAAAGTGAGGCAATTGTGTGGTACGTTGTGTCATGCCATCGATGATCATGGTAGTATATTTCCACCACTTCGCGTTGCCTTTTGCTGCGCTGGATTTCTGAATGTGTTTGTAGTACTTCTCCCGTTCAGCCCTTGCATCCAGTCGATGAGCTTGCAAAAGATTTTCGATTCGTACTGCAACGCAAACACATTCAGGTAAGTGGTCACGTGTATGAACAAGCAGTGTTTTCTTTCTGAACATACCTCTCATGAACAAGAGTGGGTTTTCTTTCTAACATACCTCTCATTTCGGCCGGGGCGACTTGCTTGTGAAGCTTTGCGGTCGAGCAGATCTTGCACTCCGAGAACTTGCAAATCTTCGGACACTTAAGCCACTTGAAGTGTTTTCTCCAGATCGTATACCAATATGGCTCACTGACCTTGAATCTCTCAGAACCAAAGGCTGGAAGCTCTTCGATAAACTTTTCGTAGACGTCAAGCTTTGTCATTCCTTGAGGCAGATGTGTTTCTTTCTTGTCCGGTTGATGTTGACCTTGCTCTTTGGCAATCTTCTGCAGAAAGGTTTTCGCTGCTGAAACCTTTAGAGAGTTTTTTGGAATATATGACAAGCCCTGTACTTGCACTTGTTTGCTGTTTCCGTGCAGCCTGAAAAGGGAAAAAATGTATATTATTATCATGAATCTGATGCAAAGAATGGGAGCCTACAGGAAAACTGTAAATTGGTTTACCTGTTATGTTTTCTTCCGGCAAATAAATCCTTTATTAGCTTCGTCAACCGTCCATGAGATATCGGCAAACATTTCTCATAAAACTTGCGACACACACGCTGAGAGCCAATGGCAAATTTGAGAACTGGTGCATCTTGATCTGAAAAGTCGGACGACTTTTTAAGGGTAGATATGATCCATTGTCTCTGCATTCCTTGAAGACTTTTCTCTTTAGGAGATGCCACGTTCAAGGTCCAGAATTCAGAGCGAAGATCCTTAACGTCTAGTTTAGAAATATTCGACGAACATAACCTCTTACAGCGACATGAGAAATTGAACACGTCATTCAACGAAGAGGGTAACAGTAAGTCCTGCAACCGAAATGCATGCAAATTAGTTTTTTTCTAAAGTCGCCAAGCTGAAGGGCGACTCATCCGCGGATGAGTCGCCCGCTGGAGTCGGCGCGCTGAAGGCGAATCATCCGCGGATGAGTCGCCCG